>JBBPBX010083286.1:0-15558 GCA_038048925.1 Garcialebias charrua | reverse complement strand
GTGACTTGGCCAATTGAGAAGGACATCCTGGAGGCCCAAAGAACCGAACCTGACCCTGGCTCGGGTCCTTCTGGGAGATTGTTCGTTCCCGCCTCCATGGTGAGCAAAGTTCTGGTCTGGCTCCACACTGCCCGGTTCTCCTGTCACCCCGGCATCCGGCGTATGCTCCACCTGACCAAAGCATCCTTCTGGTGGCCAACTCTTCAGAAGGACGTTAAGGAGTTTGTCTCGGCCTGCCCTGTCTGCGCCCGGAACAAACACAACAACCAGCCCCCCGCTGGTCTCCTCCTACCTCTCTCGATCCCCAACCGTCCTTGGTCCCACATCGCCTTGGATTTCATCACCGGTCTCCCGGTCTCCAATGGTAAAACAGTCATTTGCACCATCGTTGATCGTTTTTCCAAGTCTGCACATTTCATACCGCTTCCTAAACTTCCATCTGCTCTTGAGACTGCCCAGGTCGTCACGGAACACGTTTTCCGCCTCCATGGCATACCACAGGACATTGTGTCTGATCGTGGGCCACAGTTCGTCTCCCAGGTCTGGAGGGGGTTCTGTGCAGCGCTTGGGGCACACGTCAGTCTCTCCTCGGGTTACCACCCCCAATCCAACGGACAAACAGAGAGATGCAACCAGGATCTGGAGGCCATCCTGCGGTGTGTGATCGATTCCAACCCATCTTCCTGGAGCCAGCATCTTCCGTGGATCGAATACGCCCACAATTCCCAGACCTCGGCGGCCACTGGACGGTCTCCTTTCGAGGTGGCCTTGGGTTTCTCTCCTCCTCTTTTTCCCTCACAGGAGGCTGATGTGAGCGTTCCCTCGATCCACCTCCACATCAGACGCTGTCGTCGGGTTTGGCGCCAGACGACGGCGGCTCTGGCAAGGACTTCTGAGCAGAATGAACGTTTTGCTAACAGACACCGCTCCAGGGCTCCCGACTACAGGATAGGCCAGAAGGTTTGGCTCTCAACCAAGGACATCACTTTGAAGGACACCCCTCGGAAACTCTCGCCTAGGTTCATAGGTCCTTTCCCTGTGGTGAAGGTGATCAACAGGTCGGCGGTGAGACTCCAACTCCCTCCATCAATGAGGATACACCCGACCTTCCACGTATCCCGCGTCAAGCCCGTAGCCACCAGCCCTCTCCAACCCGCGGCTGGTCTTCCTCCTCCCCCCCGGTTGATTGACGGCGCTCCTGCTTTCACCGTCAGCCGTCTCCTGGACGTGAGACGCCGGGGCCGAGGCGTTCAGTATCTGGTGGATTGGGAGGGCTACGGTCCTGAGGAACGCTCCTGGGTCCCTAGGTCCCGCATTCTGGACCCGGGTCTCATCACCTCTTTCTTCAGGGCTCACCCCGACAAGCGGCTTCGATCGCCGTGAGGCGATCCTTGAGGGGGGGCACTGTGGGATTCTTGGTTTTTCTGTCTATTTGTCACTCTTCCTTCCACAGCCAATCAGTCAACTCGCCACACCTGCTGCCATTCTGAGGAGGACTGCTGACTCACCTATTTAAGCAGCTATCAAACACCTCTTCAGCGCTGGGACATCTTCTTCCATTCGGACCTTCCACGGCCTGACTCTGGTCTTCTCCAAGACCTTCTTCATCCACGGGTCTCTACCTCTGTGGATCATTAGATGTCCTCGTCTGCACCGTCTGGTCTCAACCTGCTTCTCTCTCCAACTCTCACTCCACCTGCTGCAACCCCAGGAATCCCACCTTCAACTCTCCTCCAGAAACACCTTCTGCAAAACAAACTGCTCGAGTACTTTTTTTTATCTGCACTGTAAATAAACTTCACTTAACTTTTGCCCTGCCTTGTGTCCTTACTTCCTTGGTCTGCTATTTGGGGTCGACGTTAAAACCAAACCTGATAATTACACTTTTATTATTTCATTTTATGCTTATGTTCATTAAATGTTTAGTGTTTTAGTTTTAGTGTTGGTGTAAATTTTCATACTTTTATACTACTATGCAAAAACTCAGGACAGTGTTACACTTTTACTATTTTATGCTTATGTTTATTAAATGTTTCAGTGTTTTAGTGTTTAAATGGTTACTGTTGCACCGAGGGACTGAGAGAAACGCAATTTCAATCCTGTGTATGTCCTGTACATATTGCAGTTCTGACAATAAAGTTGACTTTGACTTTTGACTTTGACTTTGACTTTGAAAAGTCTGAACTTGAGTGTGTCGTCCCACCTTTGCTGTCACAAGAGCCCCCGTACAGTCACGGTACTGATCTGCTACTCCAGGCAAAGAGTTCAAGGTGTGTGCACCAACTCTGCAACTCTTATGTGAGAACATTTGTCTCCAATATTTTGAAAATGCTCCAAATTGAAGCGACAGGCCTGCAGAACTCTGAGTCATGTGAGGAAACTGAAGACCTGCTGGGACGCTGCAGCAGCAGCTGCACACTGCCCCAGGAATAACAGGAATAACACATCTGGAAGTTCCAGCTTCTTTTATCAGTAAGTTACGTTTGTTCTAACGTAACTCATTTATTTAGTACTCATGAAAATCAAATATGAACTACGATTTAGGTCATGACGATGTTTAAAAAACTTGCAATTTGTATTTTTTTTAATACTGTGGTGACCATGTCAGTTGCAGTAAACCCACATTTTCCTCAGATGCTCTTCTGTCACCTTCATGTAAAGCAGGCGTGGACATCACAAGAACATGAGTGCGCTGTACTTGAAATGTAGCGTCTGTGATTTATTTCAGTCCTCTGAGATGATGGTACTGTCCTCACAGATGTGATGACGGTACTTCTTTGATATATTGTTAGTGAGATTGCTCGTTGCCACACAGCCCATGTTGTGTTAGAGTTGGTTGTTGAATGAAAAGTGAGCTGAACTCTGTTAAACACTACAATGGGAACTGTTAATGTTCACATTTTGAAGTGAGAAGTTCCTCTATTCAGGTCAAAATGTTTGTTTGAATGAATAAAACAAACATTTTGACCTGAATAGAGGAACTTCCTCACTTCAGGTTCCTGACATCAGTTCGGTGTAGAAGAACACAAAGACCTGCAGACGCCTGTAAACAGGGACTGATCAGCTCATTGATCAGCTCATTGATCAGCTGATTGTTGACAGGACAGGGTTTGGAGCTCAGGTGACGTATGGCCCTTTAAAGAGGAACTAACCTCAAAATTAACTTTTATATCTGATGAACTCCCTAGAATGTGTGTAAAATGTTGTATAGCACTATGTCTGTGTTAGTTTTCATGTTTTGTGCATATTTGTCTAAATCGGCAATATTTGGTCTAAAAACGTGTTTACACTACAGTAATCCTATGGGTTGAACTGTGGTACTGCAGCCTAATTTTCTTATTGGTCCACGACTGTTCACTCTGACTGTTCACTCTGACATGTCTTGTACACTCTGTCGTCACATCCTCTGCTGCGCGAGTATAAAAGTGGGTCAAGCAGAGCCACTCCCCTGCAGAGATCGTTCTCTGCACTTTTACTTTCTGTCCACGCGCACTCTCTCACACTCTCTCGCGGTGCGACAGTCTGTACCAAACAAGCACCACTGATCGATATCATTTTCAGATTAGCAACTTATTTATTTTAAGAATACTTTTCACTTCATCAAAATTTATTAATTGAACTCCAGCGTTCTAAAAGTATTTGGTTGTATTTGTTTTCTTATTTTGCGATGGACTAGTGATGCATGAATGCCAAGATGGGGCAGAGGCAGGTGAGCCGGTTTGGAACCCGAGAGACCGGGGTTCAATCCCCAGTCACGGCATACCTTGTGTTTTTTTTTTTTTTTAAGCCTTTTGTTTCGGATAGATCGGGTGAGAATAGATAAAAACATCTGCATAAAGCGGGCGCTGTACCGGTCTGTCGTGGTGAAGAGAGAGCTGAGTCGAAAGGCAAAGCTCTCAATTTACCGATCGATCTACGTTCCCACCCTCATCTATGGTCATGAGCTTTGGGTTGTGACCGAAAGAACGAGATCTCGGATACAAGCGGCTGAAATGAGTTTTCTCCGCAGGGTGTCTGGACTCTCCCTTAGAGATAGGGTGAGAAGCTCAGTCATCCGGGAGGGACTCGGAGTAGAGCCGCTGCTTCTCCACATCGAGAGGAGCCAGTTGAGGTGGCTCGGGCATCTGGTTAGGATGCCTCCTGGACGCCTCCCTGGTGAGGTGTTCCGGGCATGTCCCACCGGGAGGAGACCCAGAGGAAGACCCAGGACACGCTGGAGGGACTATGTTTCTCGGCTGGCCTGGGAACGCCTTGGGATTCCCCCGGAGGAGCTGCTCCAAGTGGCTGGGGAGAGGGAAGTCTGGGCCTCCCTACTTAGGCTGCTACCCCCGCGACCCGACCCCGGATAAGCGGAAGAAGATGGATGGATGGATGGATGGATCTGCATAATAATTATTTGTTGTTGCTCGTTTTAAGTTGTTTATTACTAATGTAATTTTAACATTCAAAAACAATAACGGTCTCTCGTCCTGGCCACACCTCCTCGCTCACCCCCCACCCATGTCTGTTGACACGCCCACTTTGTTGCATTTTTCAAATCTTGTCTTGGGGCGGAGCTACCGTTTCACAGTGGGGTGAGCTCCTCTTTAACACTGCACTTCCTGTCTGATGTGACACAACGTGTTGAGGGATCATCTTACAAGGAGCTGGAGGTTACAGGAGAAAGCTGACACTCGCAAATCAACTTTACTTCATCCTAATAAACAAAGATGGTTCTCACGTGGACGAGGGATCAATATTTGATTAAATCACTTTTGGTTTCAAGAATCTACTTTTTCATCCTAATCTGTGACGACAGAGGAAAACTGTGGAACATCAAAATGCTCAAAATTAAACCAATAAATGAAACATTATGAAATAAGAATTTTTTTTTCACAATGGCTTTTTTTCCCCAGCAGAATGACTTCAGCTGCCAATCAGCGTCAGTGCGTTGGACCTTCACGTCCACTACCTGCTCACTGGTACAGCTGGTGTTCATCTTGTTAAATTCAAAGAACTAAAACAGCGAGTCCTCCCGTGCGCGCTGCACGGCACCGATGGATTTTTGTCAGTCCATCACTGTTTGTCCCGACACCTGTATCTTCTGACAGCGTAATCCTCTCAGTTTGATCTGCTAAAGTTACCTGAGCTGAACCAAGTTCATGCAACTCTGGATCCTTCAGGACTGTTGACCTATCAAGTCGCTGCTAGCTGCTATGCTAGCTGCTATGCTAGTTGCTATGCTAGCTGCTACGCTAGCTGTACCAGTGAGCAGGTAGTGGACGTGAAGGTCCAACCCACTGATGTTGATTGACAGCTGAAGTCATTCAGCTGAAAAACACAATTATGAAATAAAAGAATAGAAATAATTTTTTTTTCCATAATGAGCGTAGATACTTATTTCATAATGCTTCCTGTATTTATTTAATTTTGTTGTTCCATAGAACAAGCTGATGTGGAAGTTGCTGTGGGTACAGACAGATGATGTTGGTGTTCCACAGCTTCTTGTCATGGGTTCTGTCTGTTGCTGCTTCCAAAACAACGCCCCTCATTCTCTTGTTGATGACAACATTAGTGATGGTGGAGAGCTTTAAGACGCTTCCTCAACTGCTTTTAGATGCTGAATGATCCATGTTACATTCTTGGTACAGAACTTTTCTAATGTGTGTTATTACCTTAATCACAAAATTGATTTGTCCTTTACATCTACATTTACAGGAAGATACATTTTAATATATAATAACCTCTGATCTTACTCAGTGTTTGTTGGCTGTGGATTTGACATCATTATATCACTGTTGTCAAACAAACAACAGTTTATTGGAATTTGTTGCCCGGCTGTGAAAGCTGTTAGTTTGCAGTCAAATAAAGCTGGAGCAGTGTTGACAGCTCACACAGAGTTCTGATGACCCGGTGGGTCTCCACTGAGGGATGAAGGGACGTCTTACTGCTGTCCAGCTCCATCTAAAGGCAACAGCTGTTTCCTGCTCAAACATGAACAGCCAAAGCTGCAACATTTTCACATCATTTAAAAAATAATGTCAGTGTGTTTGTAATTTTTATATAAATAACTGACAGCAGGTCATAATTAAATGTGTTTGTAAAAAATTCACAGTTTATTTTAAAAACATTTAATTTAAAGTAAATTGGTCAGATAAACTTCCTTTCTACTTTGCGGTGGGATCCTTCACTTTGATTGTGTTGATGCTGATTCAGCGTTCACTGTTCTCCTGTTTAGAGCACATATTCAGCTGTTTTACTAGCAAAATGTTCGATGCTTTCACATTATTACAGCTACAAATTCTTGTTTGTTTATTTATTCTTTTACCTTTTTTAATTTAACTATTCACACTGAAATGTGTTTAAACATCGTCTTTCAAAAGCTCGGTGCTCTTTGAAACCTGTGTCAGCAAAGTGTTTGTCTCCTTATGTGTTAAGCACGTAGCAACAGAGTGCCTTTATTCTGTGAAAACAGAAATCAACTTCCTAAGTACTGTAATGGCTTCAGGATGCTGATGACCCACCTGTACAGCTGCCTGCAGCTGAGCTGCTTCTGCATCAGCTTGGGAAGTCAGTCTCTTACGCGCCACTACTGCCCTCTTCTGGCACAAAATGGTATAGCGTCAGAAATTACTGTTAAATAAAATGTGAGTGTGAGTGCCACACAACAAAAACACAAGTAATGCAATGAAAAAGTGTTGGGGGGGGGGGGGGTTCTTCTTGAGATAGAAACACATTTAAATTGCAGCTATTATTCAACGCACTTTCATCTTTTTCATCGAATTTCAGCAAAGTCATTCAACGCTCATCATTTCCACTGCATTTTTTTTAAAAATAGAAAATAATGTTTTTCTTGCTGTTTCAGTTCAGATTTTTTTTATACCACCATTTATCAAGAAAAGATTCAAGAGGACGGGTTTATATGGCCATGGTCTCTATGGTCCAGGTGTAGTTTCTATGGTCCAGGTGTAGTTTCTATGGTCCAGGTGTAGTTTCTATGGTCCAGGTGTAGTTTCTATGGTCCAGGTGTAGTTTCTATGGTCCAGGTGTAGTTTCTATGGTCCAGGTGTAGTTTCTATGGTCCAGGTGTAGTTTCTATGGTCCAGGGGCCTCATGTATCAACCATGCGTGCGCACAAAAACATTGCGCACGTCACTTTCCACGCAAAGTGGCGTATGTATCAAATCTGATATGAACGGGAATATCTGCGCATCCACGTACAAATCCACGGCTGCTCCCCTGCTTGCGTACGCACGTTTCTGTGGTTATTGTTCCTTTGGCGACACTTACAGGTTATTCAGAGAAACTGTGTCCATGATATGAAAATAATCATAAATCCCACCAAACACACATGATTAACAATTATTACATCCACATGGACGCAATTAGATGAGTGGATATAAAAGCATGCGCCAAATAGTGGCAACGATATTGACAACAATGAGATGTGATTTCTTTAAATAAGAAGTTAACCAAGCTGTACCAACACGCCTACGTTTAGGTCAGTGTGTAGCGCGGTTGCCTTTAGTTCCAAAGGTCATGAGTTCGAATCTCGCATGGTACAACGTTTCTCTTTTTTTTTTTTCGTTCCAGATTTAAATACACATGAAAACTATTTACAAAACAAGAAATCGTCTGCTTCCTTTCATTTCATGTATTGTTCTATTTCTTGTTGTTTTATTAAATAGTTTTCCTGTGTTCTTTAAATCTGGAATGAAAAAAAAAACGTTGTACCAAGGGGGAGTCGATCTCACGACCTTTGGGACGAAGGGCGGGCGCGCTCACCACTAACCTATACAGGCATGTTAGAGCAGATGGGTCAACTTCTTGTTTAAAAGTGGATGGTATGTTTTGCGCTAGGCGTGCCGAATAAAACCTTTTTCCGTGCTTCTCTGCCTCACTCAGAAGTGATTCCTGTTCACAGTCCGTGAAGTTCCTCTTTTTTCCACGTTCCGACATGATTTGCAATGGAGCAGAGACGACATTCCTGTCGTGCATGGCATATTTGAATGACTTTGCATATTCATACGGAGGCGTGTCAAAGGCGGAGTCGGCCACTCTCTCATGTGCGCTGAATTCCACGTTGATTGTGTTGTACATAAGGAATGTGCGTGGATACCGGTGTACGCACAGTTTGATAAATCTGGATTTTTTTGTGCGTGGACACTTTTCTGGATTTGTCCGTACGTGACTTTTCAGTAAGAAATCTACGCAAGTCTTTGTACATGAGGCCCCAGGTGTAGTTTCTATGGTCCAGGTGTAGTTTCTATGGTCCAGGTGTAGTTTCTATGGTCCAGGTGTAGTTTCTATGGTCCAGGTGTAGTTTCTATGGTCCAGGTGTAGTTTCTATGGTCCAGGTGTAGTTTCTATGGTCCAGGTGTAGTTTCTATGGTCCAGGTGTAGTTTCTATGGTCCAGGTGTAGTTTCTATGGTCCAGGTGTAGTTTCTATGGTCCAGGTGTAGTTTCTATGGTCCAGGTGTAGTTTCTATGGTCCAGGTGTAGTTTCTATGGTCCAGGTGTAGTTTCTATGGTCCAGGTGTAGTTTCTATGGTACAGGTGTAGTTTCTATGGTACAGGTGTTATTTCTATGGGCAGGTGTAGTGTAGTTTCTATGGTCCAGGTGTAGTTTCTATGGTACAGGTGTAGTTTCTATGGTCCAGGTGTAGTTTCTATGGTCCTGGGGCCTCATGTACAAAGACTTGCGTAGATTTCTTACTGAAAAGTCACGTACGGACAAATCCAGAAAAGTGTCCACGCACAAAAAAATCCAGATTTATCAAACTGTGCGTACACCGGTATCCACGCACATTCCTTATGTACAACACAATCAACGTGGAATTCAGCGCACATGAGAGAGTGGCCGACTCCGCCTTTGACACGCCTCCGTATGAATATGCAAAGTCATTCAAATATGCCATGCACGACAGGAATGTCGTCTCTGCTCCATTGCAAATCATGTCGGAACGTGGAAAAAAGAGGAACTTCACGGACTGTGAACAGGAATCACTTCTGAGTGAGGCAGAGAAGCACGGAAAAAGGTTTTATTCGGCACGCCTAGCGCAAAACATACCATCCACTTTTAAACAAGAAGTTGACCCATCTGCTCTAACATGCCTGTATAGGTTAGTGGTGAGCGCGCCCGCCCTTCGTCCCAAAGGTCGTGAGATCGACTCCCCCTTGGTACAACGTTTTTTTTTTTCATTCCAGATTTAAAGAACACAGGACAACTATTTAATAAAACAACAAGAAATAGAACAATACATGAAATGAAAGGAAGCAGACGATTTCTTGTTTTGTAAATAGTTTTCATGTGTATTTAAATCTGGAACGAAAAAAAAAAAGAGAAACGTTGTACCATGCGAGATTCGAACTCATGACCTTTGGAACTAAAGGCAACCGCGCTACACACTGACCTAAACGTAGGCGTGTTGGTACAGCTTGGTTAACTTCTTATTTAAAGAAATCACATCTCATTGTTGTCAATATCGTTGCCACTATTTGGCGCATGCTTTTATATCCACTCATCTAATTGCGTCCATGTGGATGTAATAATTGTTAATCATGTGTGTTTGGTGGGATTTATGATTATTTTCATATCATGGACACAGTTTCTCTGAATAACCTGTAAGTGTCGCCAAAGGAACTATAACCACAGAAACGTGCGTACGCAAGCAGGGGAGCAGCCGTGGATTTGTACGTGGATGCGCAGATATTCCCGTTCATATCAGATTTGATACATACGCCACTTTGCGTGGAAAGTGACGTGCGCAATGTTTTTGTGCGTGCGCACGGTTGATACATGAGGCCCCAGGTGTAGTTTCTATGGTCCAGGTGTAGTTTCTATGGTCCAGGGGCCTCATGTACAAAGACTTGCGTGGATTTCTTACTGAAAAGTGCCGCACGGTCAAATCCAGAAATCTGCGTACGCACAAAACAATCCAGATGTATCAAACTGTGCATACGCCGGTATCCACGCACATTGCTTTTGTACATCACAATCAACGTGGAATTGAGCGCACATGACAGAGTGGCCGACTCCGCCTTTGACACGCCTCCATATAAATATGCAAATTCATTTAAATATGCCCTGCACGTTAGGAATGTCGTCTTTGCTCTATTGCAAATCATGTCGAAACGTGGAAAAAAGAGGAACTTCACGGACTGTGAACTGGAGACACTTCTGAGTGACGTAGAGAGGCACAGAAAAAGGTTTTGTTTGGCACGCTCAGCGCACAACAAACCGTCCACTTTTAAATGAAGTTGACCCAGCTGTTTTAACATGCATTGATAGATCAGTGGTTAGCGTGCCCGCCTTTCGTCCCAAAGGTCATGAGTTCGAATCCTGCATGGTACAAAGTTTTTTTTTTTTCTAAATTCATTCCAGATTTAAAGAACACAAGAAAACTATTTAGAATGAACAACATGAAATGAAACAATACATGAAATGAAGGCAAAAGAGGATTTCTTGTGTTTAAAAAAAATAGTTTTCTTGTGTTCTTTAAATCTGGAATGAATTAAAAATAAAGACAAACGTTGTTTTCATTTAAATATACCCTGCAACAGAGGAATGTCGTCTTGTCCCATCATGCATCACGTTCTTCAACTGCTAAAACAGCTAAAAATGAACAAAAAACAAGAATTTAAGCTGTGCAGAACTATTCAGTCTTTCTGTTTTTTATATTTTTTGCAGGTTGTATTCTGATTGCGTCCATGTGGATGTAATAATTGTTCATCATGTGTGTTTGGGTGGAAATAATCATTATTACCCCATCATGAACAGTTTCCAGAATCACCTGTAGGTGTCGCCAAAGGAACACAAACCACAGAAACGTGCGTACGCCTGCACTGGAGCTGGCTTGGCGGTGCGGACATATCCACGTTCAGTTCTGTTTTGATACATACGGAGTTTTGCGTGGATAGTGACGTACGCACGGTTTTTGTGCCTACGCACCGTTGATACATGAGGCCCCAGGTGTACTTTCTATAGTCCAGGTGTGCTTTCTATAGTCCAGGTGTACTTTCTATAGTCCAGGTGTACTTTCTATAGTCCAGGTGTACTTTCTATAGTCCAGGTGTACTTTCTATAGTCCAGGTGTACTTTCTATAGTCCAGGTGTACTTTCTATAGTCCAGGTGTACTTTCTATAGTCCAGGTGTACTTTCTATAGTCCAGGTGTACTTTCTATAGTCCAGGTGTACTTTCTATAGTCCAGGTGTACTTTCTATAGTCCAGGTGTACTTTCTATAGTCCAGGTGTACTTTCTATAGTCCAGGTGTACTTTCTATAGTCCAGGTGTACTTTCTATAGTCCAGGTGTACTTTCTATAGTCCAGGTGTACTTTCTATAGTCCAGGTGTACTTTCTATAGTCCAGGTGTACTTTCTATAGTCCAGGTGTACTTTCTATAGTCCAGGTGTACTTTCTATAGTCCAGGTGTACTTTCTATAGTCCAGGTGTACTTTCTATAGTCCAGGTGTACTTTCTATAGTCCAGGTGTACTTTCTATAGTCCAGGTGTACTTTCTATAGTCCAGGTGTACTTTCTATAGTCCAGGTGTACTTTCTATAGTCCAGGTGTACTTTCTATAGTCCAGGTGTACTTTCTATAGTCCAGGTGTACTTTCTATAGTCCAGGTGTACTTTCTATAGTCCAGGTGTACTTTCTATAGTCCAGGTGTACTTTCTATAGTCCAGGTGTACTTTCTATAGTCCAGGTGTACTTTCTATAGTCCAGGTGTACTTTCTATAGTCCAGGTGTACTTTCTATAGTCCAGGTGTACTTTCTATAGTCCAGGTGTACTTTCTATAGTCCAGGTGTACTTTCTATAGTCCAGGTGTACTTTCTATAGTCCAGGTGTACTTTCTATAGTCCAGGTGTACTTTCTATAGTCCAGGTGTACTTTCTATAGTCCAGGTGTACTTTCTATAGTCCAGGTGTACTTTCTATAGTCCAGGTGTACTTTCTATAGTCCAGGTGTACTTTCTATAGTCCAGGTGTACTTTCTATAGTCCAGGTGTACTTTCTATAGTCCAGGTGTACTTTCTATAGTCCAGGTGTACTTTCTATAGTCCAGGTGTACTTTCTATAGTCCAGGTGTACTTTCTATAGTCCAGGTGTACTTTCTATAGTCCAGGTGTACTTTCTATAGTCCAGGTGTACTTTCTATAGTCCAGGTGTACTTTCTATAGTCCAGGTGTACTTTCTATAGTCCAGGTGTACTTTCTATAGTCCAGGTGTACTTTCTATAGTCCAGGTGTACTTTCTATAGTCCAGGTGTACTTTCTATAGTCCAGGTGTACTTTCTATAGTCCAGGTGTACTTTCTATAGTCCAGGTGTACTTTCTATAGTCCAGGTGTGCTTTCTATAGTCCAGGTGTGCTTTCTATAGTCCAGGTGTGCTTTCTATAGTCCAGGTGTGCTTTCTATAGTCCAGGTGTGCTTTCTATAGTCCAGGTGTGCTTTCTATAGTCCAGGTGTGACTTTCTATAGTCCAGGTGTACTTTCTATAGTCCAGGTGTACTTTCTATAGTCCAGGGGCCTCATGTATCAACGGTTCGTACGCACAAAAACCTTGCGTACGCCATTTTCCACGCAAAACTCTCGTATGTATCAAAACAGAACTGAACGTGGAAATGTGCGCAGCCCCACGCCAACTCCAGGGCTGGCGTACGCACGTTTCTGTGGTTTTGGTTCCATTGGCGACACCTAGAGGTGATTCTGAGAAACTGTTCATGATGTGAAAATCATTATTGTTCACACCAAACACACATGATTAACAATTATTACATCCACATGGACGCAATTAGAATATAACCTGCAAAAAATATAAAAAACAGAAAGACTGAATAGTTTTGCACAGCTTAAATTCTTGTTTTTTGTTTATTTTTAGCTGTTTTAGCAGTTGAAGAACGTGATGCATGATGGGACAAGACGACATTCCTCTGGTGCAGGGCATATTTAAATGAATTTGCATATTTATATGGAGGCGTGTCAAAGGCGGAGTCGGCCACTCTCTCATGTGCGCTCAATTCCACGTTGATTGTGATGTACAAAAGCAATGTGCGTGGATTCCGGCGTACGCACAGTTTGATACATCTGGATTTTTTTGTGCGTACGCCGTTTTCTGGATTTGACCGTACGTCACGTTTCAGTAAGAAGTCCACGCAAGTCTTTGTACATGAGGCCCCTGGTGTACTTTCTATAGTCCAGGTGAACTTTCTATAGTCCAGGTGTGCTTTTTATAGTCCAGGTGTGCTTTCTATACTTAGTTCCCACACACGTGACGAGTGTTGCGCAATACCGGGTTTTTCGCCACCCGTAAAGGCAGAGATGGCGGACAAACAGACTCGAGCTACCACAGCTAAATACATTATTAGCTTGACCAAGGCACAAGAGCAAAATGGCAGTGGTCGGAGTTGAATGAGTTGGAGAAAGAAATCATGGCAGACGAAGCGGACAACTTGTCACCAAGAAGTTACTCTGATATCATTAATTATTTAATTACTACGAGGAGTGCACAACGAGGAGCTTCACAGCTTTAAATCCAAAAAAGATGTGTAAACTGTCTCAATCATATCTAACCAGCTAAATAAAGGTTTAACTAAAATAACACACAGCCAACAAACAGTCCAGTCTCAACACGGACTAGGACCAGCACTTTGAGTGTTACCGTGTTGGAAGTAACGCAACATGCTAAGCTAACCACAGCAGTAGACGGTGCTAAATCATGAAAAAAAAAAGCTCCAACACACAGACAGTTGTACTCTAACATTGTTCTGACATTGTTTCACAAAATGATTTATGTAGAATTTTTTTTTTACCGGCCAAAAGCACGACGTCTTCAGAGCAGATCCGAGCAGTCAGAAGCCGTTTTCGCATTGCACGGCCCTCCCCAGTCCGGCTCGTCTCTTCTTGGCCCAGAGCCAGCCCTGGCCCGCCTCCGTTCATTACGCACTGTCCGGAGAGCAAGCCTTGAAGTGGGTGGGGTGTTCTCTTGAAGTGGGTGGGGTGTTCACTTGACGTGGGTGGAGTGTTCTTGTGTGCGCGCTTACAGTGTTTTAAGAGAGGACACCCCTAAAAAAATATTTGTTAGCTGAATATATATATTAGTTTTTCTGAGTTTAATTTTTGTTAATAACTGATTACAAATCAGCTTATGTATCAGCTTATGTTAGAACGTAAATAACACGAAGCGCGCACCCATTTCCGCCTTTCCGCGCGACCTGAATGTCATTAAAATATAACTAATATTGTCTAACTCTTGCGCGCAGCCAGGGTTTTAAAATATGTTTATGTTTATGTTTATGTTTATGTTTATTAAATTTGTTCATTTTTTTACAAAAGAAACAATACAAGGCAATCTCATAATGATAGTGTACAAAATGTAAAAAAATGAAAGGTGGCAGAAAGAAGAATAAATCTTATTATATCTGCCCCTTATCTCCAGCAATCAGATTAAACAACAGTAGTCAAACCATGTAAACAATAATAATCTTCAACCAACTTTTTCCAACAATCAGGTTAAACAATAATATTCTTCAACCAACAGTACAAAATGACTAATTCTTTTTAGTTTTCTAACTAATACTAATACAGTACAAAATGACTAACACTTTCTAATTTTCTAACTAATACAATACACATTACGTTATTTCACATATATTTTTTTAACATATTTGTTTTGATCATTTTTTTAAATGTAAACATTGACTTGGCATTTTTAACTACATTCTCCAAGCCATTCCATAATCTAATTCCCTGAATTGAGGTAGAACGTCCCTTCAAACTGGTTCTGAATTGTGGTTTTACAAACAACTCTGTTCCCTTAAGATTATAACAACTTTGTCTTTTAACAAAGTGCATTTGGATATTTAAAGGTAATGCATTATTTTGAGCTCTATACATAACTGATAAAATATTATAGTCTACCAAATCATGGAACTTCAGTAATTTTAGTTGATAAAATAATGTACTTGATGGATGACGGTAATGCTTTCTAGTGATAATTCTTACAGCTCTTTTCTGTAATACAAAAATAGGCTTTGTGATTGTTTTACACGCATTCCCCCAAACATCAATACAATAGATTAAGTGTGGAACAATGATTGTGTTATACAACAAATACAGAGCTTTATCATTCAATAGGTCTCTGACTTTGTACAGTACTGCTATCGATTTAGCTATTTTTATTCTTACAGAATTTATGTGTTGTTTCCATGTCAGTTTGTCATCAATGATAACACCCAAAAACTTCACCTCACTCACTCTACAAATCTCAACATCCTCAATTTTGAGTGGAACATCAACAGTTTTCTTTCTATTACCGAATATCATGTAATTAGTTTTCTCTAGATTTAATGATAATTTATTTATTTTAAACCAAGTTTGTATCTTGACAAATTCTGTCTTTATCAATTCTAACATTTGTTCTATATCTTCACCTGAACAGAAAAAAGTGGTATCATCTGCGAAAAGTACACATTTAAGGAGTCCTGACACATTTACCAAGTCATTCACATATAAAATAAAAAGCTTTGGTCCAAGTACAGAGCCTTGAGGAACTCCACATGTGATATTACA
>JBBPBX010083285.1:0-15558 GCA_038048925.1 Garcialebias charrua | reverse complement strand
GAAAATTTACACCAACTCTAAAACTAAAACATTAAACATTTAATGAACATAATACTGTCCTGAGTTTTTGCATACTAGTATAAAAAAAGAGTATAAAAAGTATAACTAAAATAAACTAAAGGTTTCTAGCATTGACATTTGCAAAGTGGCAAAGCAGCGTATGAGTCAATGTACACAGTATATGTATGAGGTAGTAGTTGATGTTGTTATAGAGGCAAAAAGTGGCATATGCAGTAAGGCACATTGGGCATCCCTAAATAAGACCGTTCAGAGCACACTGTATATGTATCAGCAGTGGTGTAGATATTAGAGTAGTGTAAATAAATGTAAACAGTAGTAATTACATGTAAGCAGTAGTAATAAAAGTAAACAGTATTAATAAATGTAAACAGAGAATGTAAACAGTATTATGATTATAGGCAGTGATGTAATACAGACATTAGTGCAAGTATGAGAAGTAGTGCAAACTGTATGAGCACATGACCGAGAGTTTAGTGAAAAACTTTGTGTTGAGTGATAATGTGTGAGAAAGTTTTAGTGTTAAGGCAGTTCAAATGGGAGGGGGGGCAGAGCAGGCAGAGTGTTTAGCATTCTGACTGCCTGATGAACAGAGCTGTCTCTCAGTCTGCTGGTTCGAGCCTGGAGACTCCTCAGTCTCCTCCCTGATGGCAGCAGTCTGAAGCAGCTGTGTAGTGGGTGTGTGGGATCACCTGCCATGCGGTGGGCTTTCCGAGTGAGGCGTTTGCTGTGTAAGTCCTGCAGTGAGGGCAAGGAGGTGCCCACGATCTTCTCAGCTGCTCTCACAATGCGCTGGAGGCTCTTGCGGCAGGATGCAGTACATGCACCAAACCACACAGTGATGCAGCTGGTCAGGACACTTTCTATGGCACCTCTGTAGAAGGTGCTCATGATGGGGGTTGAAGCTCCAGCCCTTTTCAGCTTGCGGAGAAAGTAGAGACGCTGGTGAGCCTTCTTTGCCAGTGCTGCAGTGTTCCTGCTCCAGGACAGGTCCTTTGAGACGTGCACTCCCAGGAACTTGGTGCTGTCTACTCTCTCCACTGCGGTGCTGTTGATGGTCAGAGGGGCATGTTGGGCATCCTTCTTCCTGAAGTCCACAACAATCTCCTTTGTCTTCTCCACGTTGAGAGTGAGATTGTTGTGTCCGCACCACAAGGCCAGGCGGCTCACCTCGTTCCTGTAGTCCGTCTCATCGTTGTTGCTGATGAGACCCACCACTGTTGTGTCGTCCGCAAACTTGATGAAGTGGTTGGAGCTGTACGATGGTGTGCAGTCGTGTGTTAGCAGGGTGAATAGAAGGGGGCTCAGCACACATCCTTGTGGGGCCCCTGTGTTCAATGTGATGGTGCTAGATGTGTTACTCCCGACCCGCACTGTCTGTGGTCTCCCGGTCAGGAAGTCTAGCAGCCAGTTACACATTGAGGTGTTCAGCCCCAGACTGTCCAGTTTAAGGATGAGCTGTTGGGGGATGATGGTGTTAAATGCCGAGCTGAAGTCGATGAACAACATTCTAACATAGGAGTCCTTCGTGTCCAGATGTGTGAGAGCTGTGTGAAGGGCAGAGGAGATGGCATCGTCGGTTGAGCGATTAGGTCGGTATGCAAATTGGAAGGGATCCAGGGAGTCAGGGAGGACAGATGTGATGCTTTTCATGACTAGCCGTTCAAAGCACTTCATCAGGATGGGGGTGAGTGCTACTGGGCGATAGTCATTGAGGCATGCGGGCGTTGCCTTCTTTGGGACAGGGATGATGGTGGTGGCTTTGAAACAGGTGGGGACGATGGCCTGGCTCAGTGAGATGTTAAAGATGTCCGTGAAGACCGCTGCGAGTTCCCCTGCACAGTCCTTCAGCACACGACCAGGTATGTTGTCAGGACCAGAGGCCTTCCGGGCGTTAATCTTGATGAATGATCGCCTTACGCTGTCTGAGGACAGCGTCAGCACCTGGCCATCAGGAGAGGGGGGGAGTTTATGTGCTGGTGTGCCGTTACTTGCCTCGAACCGAGCAAAGAACTCATTCAGTTCATTCAGCGCAGAGGCTGAGCTGTCACAGGTCTGTGGGGGTGGTTTGTAGTTTGTGATGGTCTGTATACCCTGCCACAGACTGCGTGTATCCCTGCTGTCCTTGAAACGGTGAGCTATTTTCCCAGAATACTGCTTCTTTGCCTTTCTGATGCCCCGGTCCAGGTTGTTTCTGGCTGCCCTCAGGCCCACCTGATCTCCCTGATGGCTCTGTATGATGGCTCTGTATGATTGCTCTGTATGATGGCTCTGAATGATTTATCTGTATGATTGCTCTGTATGATGGCTCTGTGTGATTCCTCTGTATGATGGCTCTGTATGATTGTTCTGTATGATGGCTCTGTATGATGGCTCTGTATGATGGCTCTGTATGATGGCTCTGTATGATGGCTCTGTATGATGGCTCTGTATGATGGCTCTGTATGATGGCTCTGTATGATGGCTCTGTATGATGGCTCTGTATGATGGCTCTGTATGATGGCTCTGTATGATGGCTCTGTATGATGGCTCTGTATGATGGCTCTGTATGATGGCTCTGTATGATGGCTCTGTATGATGGCTCTGTATGATGGCTCTGTATGATGGCTCCGTATGATGGCTCTGTATGATGGCTCTGTATGATGGCTCTGTATGATGGCTCTGTATGATGGCTCTGTATGATGGCTCTGTATGATTGTTCTGTATGATGGCTCTTTATGATTGTTCTGTATAAAGGTTGTATGATGTGTTCTGTATGATGGCTCTGTATGATGGCTCTGTATGATTGCTCTGTATGATTGCTCTGTATGATGGCTCCGTATGATGGCTCCATATGATGGCTCTGTATGATGGCTCTGTATGATGGCTCTGTATGATGGCTCTGTATGATGGTTCTGTATGATGGCTCTTTATGATAGTTCTGTATGATGGCTCTTTATGATTGTTCTGTATGATGGCTCTTTATGATAGTTCTGTATGATGGCTCTTTATGATTGTTCTGTATGATGGCTCTTTATGATTGTTCTGTATGATGGCTCTTTATGATTGTTCTGTATGATGGCTCTTTATGATTGTTCTGTATGATGGCTCTTTATGATTGTTCTGTATGATGGCTCTTTATGATTGTTCTGTATGATGGCTCTTTATGATTGTTCTGTATGATGGCTCTTTATGATTGTTCTGTATGATGGCTCTTTATGATTGTTCTGTATGATGGCTCTTTATGATTGTTCTGTATGATGGCTCTTTATGATTGTTCTGTATGATGGCTCTTTATGATTGTTCTGTATGATGGCTCTTTATGATTGTTCTGTATGATGGCTCTTTATGATTGTTCTGTATGATGGCTCTTTATGATTGTTCTGTATGATGGCTCTTTATGATTGTTCTGTATGATGGCTCTTTATGATAGTTCTGTATGATGGCTCTTTATGATAGTTCTGTATGATGGCTCTTTATGATAGTTCTGTATGATGGCTCTTTATGATAGTTCTGTATGATGGCTCTTTATGATTGTTCTGTATGATGGCTCTTTATGATTGTTCTGTATGATGGCTCTTTATGATTGTTCTGTATGATGGCTCTTTATGATTGTTCTGTATGATGGCTCTTTATGATTGTTCTGTATGATGGCTCTTTATGATTGTTCTGTATGATGGCTCTTTATGATTGTTCTGTATGATGGCTCTGTATGATGGCTCTTTATGATTGTTCTGTATGATGGCTATTTATGATTGTTCTGTACGATGGCTCTGTATGATGGCTCTGTATGATGGCTCTTTATGATTGTTCTGTATGATGGCTCTGTATGATGGCTCTGTATGATTGCTTTGTAGGATGGCTCTGTATAAAGTCACTGTATGTTTGTTCTGTATGATTGCTCTATATGATGGCTCTGTATGATTGTTGTGTATGGTTGCTCTGTATGATTGCTATTCATAATGGCTCAGTATGATTGCTCTGTATGGTTGCTCTATGTGATGGATCTGTATGATTGCTCTGTATGATGGCTCTGTATGAAGGCACTGTATGATTGCTCTGTATGATGGTTCTGTATGATTGCTCTGTATGATGGTTCTGTATGATTGCTCTGTATGATGCTCCATATGATTAATCTGTATGATTTCTCTGTATGATGGCTCTGTATGATGGCTCTGTATGATTGTTTTGTATGATGGCTCTGTATTATTGCTCTGCATGATTGCTCTGTATGATGGCTCTGTATGATTGCTCTGTATGATGGCTCTGTATGAATGCACTGTATGATGGTTCTGTATGATTGCTCCATATTATTGCTCTGTATGATTGCTCTGTATGAAGCCAGCCACTAGGGAGCACAAGCCAGTGTATCTCTTGTGCCGGTCCCAAGCCCGGGTAAATGGTGAGGGTTGTGTCAGGAATGGCATCCGACGTAAAACACTTGCCAAAACCATAATGCGAGTTCATCAAAGTGAAACCATACCGGATCGGTCGAGGCCCGGGTTAACAACGTCCGCCACCGGTGCTGTTGACAAACAGGGTGCCGGCGGAAATTTTACTACTGTTAGTCGAAGACGCCGAGGAGGAAAACGTGTCAGGAGACAGAGGGAGAGGAGGAAAGTGAAGAATGTAGGACTGAGGGTTGCAACTCTAAATGTGGGGACAATGACAGGCAAAGGTAGAGAGCTGGCTGACATGATGCAGAGAAGAAAGGTAGATGTTTTATGTGTCCAAGAGACCAAGTGGAAGGGCAGCAAGGCTCGCAGTATTGGAGCAGGGTTCAAACTGTTTTACCATGGTATGGATAGAAAGAGAAATGGAGTAGGGGTGGTCCTGAAGGAGGAGTTGGCAAAGAATGTAGTAGATGTGAAGAGAGTGTCAGATAGGGTGATGTGTCTAAAGGTAGAAGTAGAAGGTCTGATGCTAAACATAGTAAGTGGTTATGCTCCACAGGTTGGATGTGATGGGGAGGAGAAAGATGAATTTTGGAAAGATTTGGATGAAGTGATAGAGAGTATTCCCAGGGAGGAAAGAGTGGTGATTGGAGCAGACCTGAATGGACATGTTGGTGAAGGAAACAGAGGGGATGAGGAAGTGATGGGTAGGTTTGGTGTCAAGGAAAGAAACCAGGAAGGACAGATGGTGGTGGATTTTGCCAAGAGAATGGAAATGGCTATAGTCAATACCTATTTCCAAAAGAGGGAGGAACATAGAGTGACCTATAAGAGTGGAGGAAGGAGTACACAAGTCGACTACATTCTGTGTAGAAGAGGAAACCTGAGAGAGATTGGAGACTGTAAAGTTGTAGCAGGGGAGAGCGTGGCCAAACAGCATCGGATGGTTGTGTGTAGAATGACTGTTGTTGCGAAGAAGAGAAAAAGAGTAAAACCAGAGAAGAAGACCAAATGGTGGAAGCTAAAGAAGGAAGAATGTTGTGAGAAATTCAGAGACGAGCTGTTAAAGGCTCTGGGTGGTAAGAAAGAGCTTCCAAGTGACTGGGCTACTACAGCAACAGTAATTAGAGAGACAGGTAGGAAGGTACTTGGTGTGTCATCTGGACAGAGAATGGATGATAAGGAAACCTGGTGGTGGAATAGTGAAGTGCAGGACGCCATTCAAAGAAAGAGATTAGCCAAGAAGAAATATGACAGTGAGAGGACTGAAGAGAGGAGACAGGAATATAAGGAGATGGGACATAGAGCAAAGAGGGAAGTAGCTAAGGCAAAGCAGAGGGCGTACAATGAGTTATATGGGAGACTGGACACTAAAGAGGGCGAGAAGGACTTGTACCGATTGGCAAGACAGAGGGATCAGGCTGGAAAGGATGTGCAGCAGGTTAGGCTTATTAAAGATGGGAATGGGAATGTTCTAACAAGTGAGGAGAGTGTGATGGGAAGATGGAAGGATTACTTTGAGGAGCTAATGAATGAAGAGAATGAAAGAGAAAGAAGAGTGGAGGTAATAGAAACTGTGGACCAGGAAGTGGGAAAGATTAGTGAGGGTGAAGTCCGGAAAGCTCTGAAAAGAATGAAGAAGGGGAAGGCAGTAGGACCTGATGACATACCAGTGGAGGTTTGGAAATGTCTTGGAGAGATGGCAGTGAGGTTTTTGACTCAAATATTTAATGGAATATTTGAGGGTGAGAAAATGCCTGAAGAATGGAGAAGAAGTGTGCTGGTTCCCATTTTTAAGAACAAGGGTGATGTACAAAGTTGTAGCAACTACAGGGGAATTAAGTTGATGAGCCACACAATGAAGATCTGGGAGAGAGTTGTGGAAGCAAGACTTAGACAAGATGTGACTATCTGTGAGCAGCAGTATGGTTTCATGCCAAGAAAGAGCACCACAGATGCCATCTTTGCTTTGAGGATGTTGATAGAGAAGTACAGAGAGGGTCAGAAAGAACTCCATTGTGTGTTTGTGGATTTAGAAAAAGCATATGACAGGGTACCAAGAGAAGAGGTGTGGTATTGCATGAGGAAATCTGGAGTGGCAGAAAAGTATGTTAGACTGGTACAGGACATGTATGAGGACAGCAGGACAGTGGTGAGATGTGCTGTGGGAGTGACAGATAGCTTCAAGGTGGAGGTGGGATTGCATCAAGGATCGGCTCTGAGCCCCTTCTTGTTTGCTCTGGTGATGGACCGACTAACAGATGAGGTCAGGCAGGAATCCCCATGGACTATGATGTTTGCAGATGACATTGTGATCTGTGGTGAGAACAGGGAACAAGTGGAAGAGAACTTGGAGAGGTGGAGGTATGCTCTTGAAAGAAGAGGAATGAAAGTCAGTCGTAGTAAGACAGAGTACATGTGTGTGAATGAGAGGGAGGCCAGTGGAACAGTGAGGCTACAAGGAGCAGAGGTCACAAAGGTGCAGGACTTCAAGTACTTGGGGTCCACTGTCCAGGAAAATGGGGAATGTGGTAAAGAGGTGAAAAAGAGAGTCCAGGCAGGATGGAGTGGATGGAGAAAAGTTTCAGGAGTGATTTGTGACAAAAAGGTGTCAGCAAAGGTCAAAGGAAAAGTTTACAAGACAGTGGTGAGACCAGCTATGTTGTATGGTCTGGAGACAGAGACATGGACAAAAAGACAGGAGACAGAACTGGAAGTAGCAGAAATGAAGATGCTGAGGTTCTCCTTAGGAGTGACAAGGATGGATAAGATCAGGAATGAGATCATCAGAGGTACAGCACATGTTAAACAACTGGGAGATAAAGTTAGGGAGGCCAGACTGAGATGGTTTGGACATGTCCAGAGGAGGGACAGTGGTTATATTGGTAGAAGGATGTTAGAAATGCAGCTGCCAGGAAAAAGACAAAGAGGGAGACCAAAGAGGAGATATATGGATGCAGTTAGGGAGGACGTGGAGGTGGTTGGAGTGAGGACAGAGGATGCAGAGGACAGAGTGAGGTGGAGGAGGATGACTCGCTGTGGCGACCCCTGAAAAGGGAAAAGCCGAAAGAAGAAGAAGAAGAAGAAGAAGATGATTGCTCTGTATGAAGACTCTGTATGATGGCTATGTATGATTGTTTTGTATGATGGCTCTGTATGTTTGCTCTATATTATGGCTCTGAATGATTGCTCTATATATTTGCTCTGTGTGATGGCTCTGTATGATTGTTCTGTATGATGGCTCTGTATGATTGCTCTGTATGATAGCTCTGTATGATGGCTCTGTATGATGGCTCCGTATAATGGCTCTGTATGATGGCTCCGTATGATGGCTCTGTATGATGGCTCTGTATGATTGCTGTGTATGATTGCTCTGTATGATGGCTCTGTATGATAGCTCTGTATGATGGCTCTGTATGATGGCTCTGTATGATGGCTCCGTATTATGGCTCTGTATGATGGCTCTGTATGATTGCTGTGTATGATTGCTCTGTATGATTGCTCTGTATGACGGCTCCGTATGATGCTCTGTATGATTGCTCCATATGATAGCTCTGTATGATTGCTCCGTATGATTGCTATGTATGATGGCTCTGTATGATTGTTCTATATGATGGCTCTGTATGATTGTTCTATATGATGGCTCTGTATGATGGCTCTGTATGATTGCTCTGTATGATGGCTCTGAATAATTCCTCTGTATGATGGCTCTGTATGATGGCTCTGTATGATTGCTCTGTATGATGGCTCCGTATGATGGCTCTGTATGATGGCTCTGTATGATGGCTCCGTATAATGGCTCCGTATAAAGGCACTGTATGTTTGTTCTGTATGATTGCTCTATATGATGGCTCTGTATGATTGTTGTGTATGTTTGCTCTGTATGATTGCTCTTTATAGTGGCTCAGTGTGATTGCTCTGTGTGGTTGCTCTGTATGGTTGCTCTATATGATGGCTCTGTATGATGGCTCTGGATGAAGTATCTGTATGATGGCTATGTATGATTGCTCTGTATGATGGCTCCATATGAAGGCACTGTATGATTGCTTTGTATGATGGTTCTGTATGATTGCTCTGTATGATGCTCCATATGATTGCTCTGTGTGATGGCTCTGTATGATTGTTTTGTATGATGGCTATGTATGATGGCTCTGTATGAATGCTCTGTATGTTTGCTCTGTATGATGGCTCTGTATGACTGCTCTGTATGATTGCTCTGTATTATGGCTCTGTGTGATGGCTATGTATGATGGCTCTGTATGATTGCTCCATTCAATGGCTCCGTATGATTGTTCTGTGTGATTGCTCTGTATGATTGCTCCGTATGATGGCTCTGTATGATTGCTCTGTATGATTCCTCTGTATGATGGCTCCGTATGATGGCTCCGTATGATGGCTCTGTATGATTGATCTGTATGATTGCTCTGTGTAATGGCTCTGTATGATGGCTCTGTATGATGGCTCCGTATGATGGCTCCGTATGATGGCTCCATATGATTGCTCTGTATTATGGCTCCGTAGGATTGCTGTGTATGATTGCTGTGTATGATTGCTGTGTATGATTGCTCTGTATGATTGCTCTGTATGATGGCTCTGTATGATGCTCTGTATGATTGCTCCATATGATAGCTCTGTATGATTGCTATGTTTGATGGCTCTGTATGATTGTTCTATATGATGGCTCTGTATGATTGCTCTGTATGATGGCTCTGAATAATTGCTCTGTATGATTGCTCTGTATGATGGCTCTGTATGATTGTTCTGTATGATGGCTCCGAAGAGGGACTGAGAGAAATGCAATTTCGGTCCTGTGTATGTCCTGTACATATTGCAGTTCTGACAATAAAGTTGACTTTGACTTTTGACTTTGACTTTGATATGATGGCTCTGTATGATGGCTCTGTATGATGGCTCTGTATGATGCCTCCGTATGATTGCTCTGTATAATGGCTCCGTATAAAGGCACTGTATGTTTGTTCTGTATGATTGCTCTATATGGCTCTGTATGATGGCTCTGTATGATGGCTCTGTATGATTGTTGTGTATGGTTGCTCTGTATGATTGCTCTTTATAATGGCTCTGTGTGATTACTCTGTGTGGTTGCTCTGTATGGTTGCTCTATATGATGGCTCTGTATGATGGCTCTGTATGAAGTATCTGTATGATGGCTATGTATGATTGTTGTGTATGGTTGCTCTGTATGATTGCTCTTTATAATGGCTCTGTGTGATTACTCTGTGTGGTTGCTCTGTATGGTTGCTCTATATGATGGCTCTGTATGATGGCTCTGTATGAAGTATCTGTATGATGGCTCTGTATGATTGTTGTGTATGGTTGCTCTGTATGATTGCTCTTTATAATGGCTCTGTGTGATTACTCTGTGTGGTTGCTCTGTATGGTTGCTCTATATGATGGCTCTATATGATGGCTCTGTATGAAGTATCTGTATGATGGCTATGTATGATTGTTCTGTATGATGGCTATGTATGATTGCTCTGTATGATGGCTCCATATGAAGGCACTGTATGATTGCTCTGTATGATGGTTCTGTATGATTGCTCTGTATGATGCTCCATATGATTGCTCTGTGTGATAGCTCTGTATGATTGTTTTGTATGATGGCTATGTAAGAATGCTCTGTATGTTTGCTCTGTATGATGGCTCTGTATGATTGCTCTGCATGATTGCTCTGTATTATGGCTCTGTGTGATGGCTATGTATGATGGCTCTGTATGATTGCTCCATTCGATGGCTCCGTATGATTGTTCTGTATGATGGCTCTGTATGATTGCTCCGTATGATGTCTCTGTATGATTGCTCTGTATGATTCCTCTGTATGATGGCTCCTTATGAAGGCACTGAATAATTGCTCTGTATGATTGCTCTGTATGATGGCTCTGTATGATTGTTCTGTATGATGGCTCCGAAGAGGGACTGAGAGAAATGCAATTTCGGTCCTATGTATGTCCTGTACATATTGCAGTTCTGACAATAAAGTTGACTTTGACTTTTGACTTTGACTTTGATATGATGGCTCTGTATGATGGCTCTGTATGATGGCTCTGTATGATGCCTCCGTATGATTGCTCTGTATAATGGCTCCGTATAAAGGCACTGTATGTTTGTTCTGTATGATTGCTCTATATGGCTCTGTATGATGGCTCTGTATGATGGCTCTGTATGATTGTTGTGTATGGTTGCTCTGTATGATTGCTCTTTATAATGGCTCTGTGTGATTACTCTGTGTGGTTGCTCTGTATGGTTGCTCTATATGATGGCTCTGTATGATGGCTCTGTATGAAGTATCTGTATGATGGCTATGTATGATTGTTGTGTATGGTTGCTCTGTATGATTGCTCTTTATAATGGCTCTGTGTGATTACTCTGTGTGGTTGCTCTGTATGGTTGCTCTATATGATGGCTCTGTATGATGGCTCTGTATGAAGTATCTGTATGATGGCTCTGTATGATTGTTGTGTATGGTTGCTCTGTATGATTGCTCTTTATAATGGCTCTGTGTGATTACTCTGTGTGGTTGCTCTGTATGGTTGCTCTATATGATGGCTCTATATGATGGCTCTGTATGAAGTATCTGTATGATGGCTATGTATGATTGTTCTGTATGATGGCTATGTATGATTGCTCTGTATGATGGCTCCATATGAAGGCACTGTATGATTGCTCTGTATGATGGTTCTGTATGATTGCTCTGTATGATGCTCCATATGATTGCTCTGTGTGATAGCTCTGTATGATTGTTTTGTATGATGGCTATGTAAGAATGCTCTGTATGTTTGCTCTGTATGATGGCTCTGTATGATTGCTCTGCATGATTGCTCTGTATTATGGCTCTGTGTGATGGCTATGTATGATGGCTCTGTATGATTGCTCCATTCGATGGCTCCGTATGATTGTTCTGTATGATGGCTCTGTATGATTGCTCCGTATGATGTCTCTGTATGATTGCTCTGTATGATTCCTCTGTATGATGGCTCCTTATGATGGCTCTGTATGATTGATCTGTATGATTGCTCTGTGTAATGGCTCTGTATGATGGCTCTGTATGATGGCTCCGTATGATGGCTCCATATGATTGCTCTGCATTATGGCTCCGTATGATGGCTCTGTAGGATGGCTCCGTATGATGGCTCTGTATGATGGCTCTGTATGATGGCTCTGTATGATGGCTCTGTATGATTGCTGTGTATGATTGCTCTGTATGATTGCTCTGTATGATGGTTCTGTATGATTGCTCTGTATGATTGCTGTGTATGATTGCTCTGTATGATGGTTCTGTATGATTGCTCTGTATGATTGCTGTGTATGATTGCTCTGTATGATGCTCCATATGATGTGCTGGTGAAGATTCTCAGTCGTCCAGCTCCATATGACGGAGTTGGATTCTCAGTCGTCCAGCTCCATATGATGGAGCTCCATATGATGGTTCCATATAATTGCTCTGTATGATGCTCCATATGATGTGCTGGTGAAGATTCTCAGTCGTCCAGCTCCATATGATGGAGCTCCATATGATGGTTCCATATAATTGCTCTGTATGGTTGCCCTGTATGTGACATATCATGTTAAAAATCTTTTTTTTTTTTGTATTTGTCATTGATGATGATTTCTGGATGGAGCCATCCTCCATCTTTGCAGAGAACTTGTTTAGTAGACTGGTTGTTGGTGCTGTTAGGGAATTTTGGTCAAGTTTTATGGATGTTTTTAACTCCTATGTATGAGAATGTTAACTGCCCGTGAGCCATGTGTTTGAGTTACCAGACAGGGCTGGACGAGGAGCTGATTTGAGGCTGCGGGCGCAGCTGGCAGGATGAGCTGGGAGCTGATCAAATATAAAAACAAGCCTGGCACACTGCCCGTGGTGGATACTCGTGACTGAGCTTCATGTGTACCTTCTGCACATCTGTGTGACCTGTGGTGAAAATCTGTCCTTGCAAGTAAAACCAGTTAAAAATCTCCAGACATCCAGTGTGGCTTCTTTGAGTAAGTAAGATTAGAGGATATTTTTATCCAACAGGCGCCTCACCTCTCATATTTGCTCTGCAGCAGCTTGTCGATCTGAGGCAGGATGCTCATGCACAGATCCAGTTTCCATAAAGATCTGAAACAGAAGAACATGTATCACAACCATAGGCGGCTCCAGGGGGGAGCTAGGGGGTGCTATAGCCTGGAAAAGTCACAGCACCCCCTTAGCACCCCCAAGAAAATATCAGATTATTTTCTTTTTCATCCGAGTTAATTTTCTTTAATATGTGGTTGTTGTGATATTTTCCTTGCAAAACACAACTAATAAATAAAAAAAAATCAGTGATTATATTGAGTAAAAAAAAAAACAATCTGATCCACCAGCTGAAGCCCAGAAAGATGAGTGATGCTCTCAACACTGACCCAGTAAGGAGCAGAAACTGGTGACATGATGCCTCTGGTTATGCCATTTTTAGCTAATACAACTTGATAAATCATTTCCTGGCTTGCAGTGATAATAAATGATTTTATCTGATCACTTTAAATAACTACTTTTAACCAAAATCCAAAATAAACTTTTTATTAAAATAGTCTAACTGTATCTGAATTCATGCGCGTATATAACTGAAATAATTCCTGCTCAGAGTTAATTTTGCCTTAGACAAGAGAATTAAGCCTTGACTGATTTATTATTATTGCTTGTTTATTATTGTTGTTGATTTTTAGTTTGATTATTTTTGTAATAAAACTTCAAAGACAACTTTATTCGGATGATTATTCATTTGTTCTGGTATAGAACTCCCTGTAATAACATATTCACCCTTTACTAATCAGAATCAGTCACTGAAGTACTTTGTAGAATATATTGATTAAGTTGTTGTTGGTCAGTAAACTGACCAGTCGGTGTCCCAAACTTTAATGAATGAAAAATAAATAAAACAAATGTAGTGGGGCTGAGATGGAAAAGGTGTCATCCTTCTTCCTCCATCTCACCCTTCTTCCTCCATCTCACCCTTCGTTATGGCTACAAGTTTCTACCCCGAGGTTGTTAGACTCATGAACCCCTAGTCTGAATTATCACTGTGAAAACAAATCACTGTAATACCATTTGGTTATGTGCTGCTGATCTCATGCTGCTGATCTCATGCTGCTGATCTATTTCATGTTGCTGTGTTCACTCGTCCTCATCTGCTCACACAGACTCATGTTCGTGCTGCTGTTGTTTGGCGCATTGTTTCGTACTAGTAGTGCTTAGTGTATTTTTATTTCAGGTCTCTGATCTTTTCACCGTTCTTCGTTACAATTTGTATTTTTGTTGGATGTAACTGGGACCCTGTGTACATAGTTTCGTTCCACCTCATGTACCACATGTGATGTGAATGACAGTAAATACACATTGACCTTGAGAACTGAAAGAACAAAAGATCCTTCGTAGCACCCTCAGTAAAATGCTTAGCCCCCCCTTAGCACCTGCAGAAAAATATCTCTGGAGCCGCCACTGACAGATCAAACTTTATGGAGAATTTAAATGATGAATGACATAATTGTATTAAATCTGTTTGTGTGTGAGCTTCTCACGGCAGCAGGTTGATGATGTTGAGGACGTCCACCATGATGGACAGGTCATTCATGGAGATAGCAGAGTCCAGAGCTTTCTGCAGAAATAAACATACAGCACTTGAGGTTTTACTCATGTAATCTGATTCTGCTCACTAAGGTCAGGCGTCTGGACCTCGTCAGTGATAAACCTGCATGTTTTTACTGTCTAGAACTGAGTCCCTTTCACAGTCTGAAGGAGGAACATCAACGTGAATGAGTGAACGATAAATGAATGTTCCTGATGTCAGGTGTGAAGGTTTTAGAGCAACACTCCCACCAGGTAGCAGAAAACTCAATCACCTTGATGTCCTCTCGGGCCCACACGGTTCTGACCATCTCTAGGTTCTTCCGTCGGCTGCTGAGCATCACACACATGGTGTCGTGACCCTTCCTGATCTGGGTCAGGGCCTCATCATCACTCAGGTCAGCAGCCCGGTGGTTAGCTGCAGACTGAACACAGAAAGGGCTTAAGCACCTGCAGGAGTCGTGTTTTTACTCATCACATGAGACATCGGGGCTCACCGGCAGGAAGTCGGCCACGTTCAGTCCAATGGGTTCATTCCTGGTGCTGGAAATAATTCTGGGCGGCTGTTTGGGTTTGGCCTTGTTGATTTGGGTGGGTGGGGCAGGAAGGCAGGAGGGAGAGGGGTTAGAGGAGGGGGCGGTGCACTTCACACATGACACCACTGTAGGCTCCACCCTCTGGATAGGTGTGGAGATGGCAAGGGGTGGAGCCTGTGATGGAGTAGAAAATAATAAAGGTCACATGATGGGTTCAATTAACAGCAACCCAACCAATCCATCCTGCCCAACGCTTCGGCCCAGTCCCAGCAGCCTCTGACGGAAGCAAACAGCTTAAAACAACTGTAGTGGTGCTCATGGGGCTTGAAGCTGCTGCCTTCACTGACCTTCTGTTTGTCAGGAAAAGGAGGAATCACGTCCTTCAGCTGCCGCCCGATCACCTTCACGCTCTCTGAAAGGAAGAGGAGACACCATCTTTATCAGCAGGTCCCTCCAACAGGAAACAACAAACTGTGTTTAGAGAAAAGCTGCAGGAATGAGCCGAAATGTTTTAAAAGCCTGATCAAATCCAGACTCGCACTGTCCAGGAAACATTAGATGCCACCTGGAAGAAGACAAACCTGCAGCCAAGCTTTGAATTTAAGAAGTTGCAGACCTGTTATGATGTAATTAGCTGTAGGAGTTTGACATTAAAATATGGATGAACTTTAGTTTACTCTCACTGATGCAGCGGGCTGTTTATGTGCTGCTCAGCTCACTGGACTCCAACACAACATCTGAGTACAGTCCAGAGACCTGTTTCAGGTGGACTCACCATCCTCAGGAGGTGCAGGAAACGGCTCGGGGATCCTTGGAGGGGTGCGACCTGGACGGGACACAATCAGGTCATTACTGATCTGATCAATACGTGAATTCATTTAGAGCTGAACAACTCTGAAACTCAGAGCCACCAACTCCACTTGTTACGTTTCACTTCAATAGGGTGTGTATGTGTGTGTGCGTGCGTGTGTGTGTTACAGTGTGTGTGTGTGTGTGTCTATACATGTTACAGTGTTAGTGTTCT
>JBBPBX010083284.1:4346-15558 GCA_038048925.1 Garcialebias charrua | reverse complement strand
TACTATAAATACAGCCCCCTTTGAACAACGGGCTCCCTCTGTGAGCTGAACGAAGAATCCCTAAATTCAGTTCTAATTTCCTATTTTATTTAAACTGCATACCAAATTATGAGGATCACAAAACACAAAAGTACAGTTTAGGCAAAGTTTAGGCAAAAGAAGCTAATGAAAAAGTCTATTTTAGTCATTTTTGCTCTCAGCAATCAGTTTATTCATCCTTGTTTTGAATCATAAGTTTGCAATGGCTTAAGTGGACCCACGTGCTTCGTTCAGCTATTTTTAGTGACGTGTTTGTGGTCAAGAGTACCTGGAAAGGTCCCTCCCACTTGGGTGAATGCCAGTGTTTCTTTTTAATGCTTTTAATCAAGACCCAATCTCCTGGCTGTACCAGCTGGTCGTCCTGTTGAGAAATAAGAGTAGGATCATTGTCAGTGTTTTGCTGTTTTTGTTGTTTTTCTAACATCTTTCTCATGTAGTCAGCAAGTGTCATTTCTTCATTCGTCTCCCAGGTATTTTTGAACAATGGGAGTTTATATGGTCTTCCATACAGAGTTTCAAAGGGAGTTAGGCCTGTGGTACTGGTTATGTTTATGTGCATTTTTACAAGGTCTAAGCATTGAGTCCAAGGCCTTCCTGTTTCTTCCATGCATTTTTTAAGTCTGTTCTTTATTGTACCATTTTTCCTTTCCACCAGTCCTGCACTTTGAGGGTGGTAACTGCAATGGTGTTTTAAATCTATGTGTAAGGCTTGTCCTATTTTTGTAATGACCTGATTTACAAAATGTGTGCCATTATCACTATAGATTTTTTCTGGTATACCAAATCTCGGTATTATGTCTTTACAAAGGGCTTTTGCCACTGTTAATGCATCTGGGTGTTTAGTTGGAAAGATTTCGACCCATTTTGTGAACTCATCTACTATTACCAAACAGAACTTTTTCCCTTCACTTTGGTTTAGTTCTATGAAATCCATACGTAGTTGTTGGAATGGATATACCGGTTTAGGAAACTGACCTCTTTTGGGTCTCAGGTTCCCCTGAGAATTGTGTTTCATACAGATTAAACATGCTTTACAAAAAATTTTTGAATAAGAGTTGAATCCATAAGTTGTGTATAGTTTCCCCACTAATCCTACCATCCCTCCTGTTGAGACATGAGTTTTCCATGGCTCAATATTGCTGCGCATTTATAGAGATTTTTTGGTAGGATTGGTTTGTTTTCAGGACAAGTGAAAAGACCATCTGTTTGTTTGGCTCCTTTTGAGAGCCACAATTTTTTGTTCATTTAGAGGTGCTTGTTGCTGCATTTCTTTAATGATTTTCTCATCAATAAAAGTTTGATCAGCAAAGAACCAAAATTGGCTGTCTTCATGTATTGGAACTGAAAAGAAGGCATCAATCATAAATGGAACATTAACAGTTTTCTTTTTTTTTTTTACTGAATATCATATACTGGGTTTTATCTAAATTCCATGATAATTTATTTAGTTTAAACCAATTTTGAATTTTAACAAATTCTGTCGTCATCAACTCAAATAACTGTTCAATATCTTTACCAAAACAAAAGAATGTGGTATCATCAGCAAACAATATACACTTAAGGAGTCCTGACACTTTTACCAAGTCATTTACATATAGAATAAACAGTTTTGGGCCAAGTACAGAACCTTGAGGGACTCCACAGGTAATATTGCAGAGGTCGGATCTTACATAATTTATCTGCACAAATTGTTTTCTATTTTTCAAATAACTGGATACCCACTGCAATGCTAGTCCTCTGATACCGTATTTACTCAATTTGTCAATGAGAATATCATGATCGATAGTATCGAAAGCTTTCTTTAAATCAACAAAAACACTTAAACAATTTTGCTTTTGGTCAATAGCCGTAGTTATGTGTTCCATAAATTCCATGATAGCCATTGACATAGAGTTTTGTTTTCTAAATCCATATTGACTCTCACTCAAGATATTTTGTTTTTCAATGAATTCATCTAATCTTAGCACAAATAATTTTTCTAAAATCTTCGAAAACTGTGGCAATAGGGATATTGTTCTATAGTTGTTGAATATACCTTTATCACCATCTTTAAAGAGAGATACTATTTTAGCAGTTTTCATATTTTCTGGAAATGTTCCTGTCGAAAATGATAAGTTACATATATATGTAAATGGCTTAACGATATGACTCATGATATTCTTCACAAGCTTCATGTCCATATCAACCCAGCCTTTGGATCTCTTGTCTGAAAAAGTTTTAACCACATTCATTAATTCTTCTTTGTCGATTTTCTTAAGAAAAATACTATTTATACAGTTAATAATTGAGTGGTTCACTGTATCATTTACCTTAGGTATTGTATCTGGTTTTAATGGACATTGTTTCACTCTTGGTCTGTATTCTGTTCTAGATCTAATCTGTACAGGTAAAATCTTTTTTACAAAACCAACATCTGATGGTCCTGTTGACCACAGCTGTGGTGGAATGTTTTTTTAACAGGTTTTCTTTTTCTTGAGAAAGAAAGATTTGTCAGCTCTGTTGATCTAAATGTACTCCTGGTTGTACTGTAGCTGTCCAGAACAAAGCCTTTTTGCTTAGTTCTGTGTCCTGGCTATACCATGTGTTCACAGAAGTAGCGACCCAATCTTTTGTGTACTCTCCCAAAGTGACCATTTTTCCTAGATCTTTCCATTGTTTATTTTTACCCTTACAAAGAGAAATATGGGGTGATCCATAATTTCTGTACATGGCGTTTAGGGTGTCTGGCAAGATAACTGCATCTGCAGAGTTGTTCTCATTGTCAGAGTACACATAGTGCTGGACGATAATTCAATAACGATAAATATCGCGATATACTTTTATTCAATAACGATGATATGAAGTTTAAGCATATTTTCGATATTTCGATAGGATTTTACAACTTTTCACTGACGTTTTTCTCTTTCTGTTCGGGTCGAAGCGGCTGCTTCAACAACGCGCCCGGACAGAAAAGGCTGTGACACAAAACGTGCGTGGTGACGTCGCTGTTACGCAGCGCTCACTCCAGCAGCAGACGTTAGCGGTTGCAGGCTAAAAGTTAAGCTAGTCTCCAAAGTGCGTTAAGTTTTCGCTTCAAAACGAGTCAAACGAGTGCTCATGACCGTCACAATGTGACTGAACAAAGTTTCACAAGCGAAGAGAAAGCAGACGACATCACTGATGAGAGGAAAGACTAATTCGTCGGTGTGGACGTAGTTCGGTTTTGTTAAACTGCAGGCTTCTTCTGCAGCGAGTCCTACTCGGTTTCTTTATTTTTCAAAACGTGACGGAGAGTCGTTCTAACTAGCTGTGGAAACATCTAACTTGTTTAATCTGAAGAGTTTCCACTCGATAGAATATGATGAGAGTCAGAAGATGAAGAATAAAGTTTGAGCCAACGTTTCCCTGAAACTACGACGTAAACAAACAGCCCCAGCGCGACATGTTTTTTTTTTATTGAAAATAAAACAGATTCATCAGAATAAAAAGAAAGAAAAACACTGAATGAAAAGGTGCAGAAAGACGAAAATAGTGTTATAATATCTGCCCCTTGTTTAAAAAATACAAAATAACTACAAACAACAACCTTCACCTGCACCACACCTTCCCAACAACTTTGATTTAATCATCTTTTAAAACATATAAATAGTTTTATAAATGTTTATGATGATATCAAGTCAACACAATCCTGTTTCCTGATTTACAACTCAGCTCCTTCACACTAGTTCTAAATGAAGATTTTACAAACATTTACATTCCCTTCAGGGTTTAATAACTTTTTAAACAAAATGTAATTGAATATTTGGGGGTAATATTCTCTTTCTTGTCCTATACATGACCTGTAAAATACTACGCTCAACCAAATCATAACATTTTAATAATTTCAATTGATGAAATAATATATTTGTTGGGTGACCATAGCACTTCCTAATAATAATTCTTACAGCTCTTTTTAGTAAAATAAAAATAGGATTTGTAAAAGTTTTGCATGCTTTTCCCCAAACTTCAATACAACAGATTAAATATGGAACAATCATTACATTATACAATATATTCAAAACTTTGTCATTCAAAAACTATTTTACTTTATACAATAATATAATTGATTTTGTTATTTTTATTCTTAAGTAATTTCCATGAGATTTCCATGTCAGCTTCTCATCAATAACGACACCCAAAAGTTTTATTAACTATGAAATTCAATGCTGTAAATTTTAAAGTTCTTGTTTAAAGTTAAACTCAATAATCCAGGTACCAAATCCAATAATTCTCAGTTGGGTCATCTGGAAACTGGAACTGTCCAGATGACCCGACAGAATCACCGGGTTGAGAATTTTATGTTTATTTGATGGTGATTTCCATCTTTTTGGAGGCTAAATACAAATACAAGGTGAACATCAATTTATTTGTATAAAAATTTTGGCCATATCGTCCAGCCCTACACATAAGAAATGGTAATCTTGGCTGGAGTTTTTCTGTCTAATTCCTCTTTATATGGTACATCAGGGTCTGAAGAGTTCTTGTACCACATTGTAACATGGAGGTCATCTGGTGACACCTGGTCTTGAACTTGGACAGTGCTTTTTCCCTCATCCAGGAGTTTAGCTCCCGTTGTAGTTGGGGGTTTGTTTGGCACATCTAATGTGTAGTAATACTTAGGCGGACCCACACCCTGCAGTGCTAGGGCTGAAGGTGTGGGTGTGTTCTTGGTTCTGACCACAGTTAGCCCATCTTCTGTAGGCATCAATGCCAATGACAGTTCCACCAGGCCATCCCGTCCCAATAAATTTACCGGGCAGTCTGGCAGTAGAAGAACTGACATTTTACATGATTTGCCCTTGGGATCTCTGATCCAAATAGGTTCAGTTTCAGGGACTGTTGTCAGAGTGCCATGAGCTGCTCTTACTGTTATAAATTTATCTCCTTGTTTAATCCAGGGCATTGGCTCTTTTATAGTGGTTCTACATGCCCCTGTATCACACAGGAAAGTTATTGGTGTTCCTTGGATCATTAGAACGATTTCTGGTCTGAATTTTTCCTGATAAAGGATTTCTTCTAAGTTTAAAAGTTCTAACTCATTTTTAGCTTCTGTTTCAATCTCATAGGCTTTAGTTTCAGTTTCAGGTACGGTTAGTCATGCAGGGGTATTCGTGTTTGATATGGTTTTACAGTCACGAGCCATGTGTACATTTGAGCAGTTACATTAAGACATTAAAGTTTGTGCAGCTGAATCAGCACTATAACTCTTTCAAAAACTGCATTAAAGTTGGGTTTACTCGAAGTGCAAGCTGATGTAGAATTTAGCACAAAGGTAAAACAGTTCAGATCTAAATCAGTTCATTCATTTCAAACTACACCGAAGAAGTAAAAGGTCTGACCCTAACTGTTGCTACACATTAGATTCTATTTAAACAGGTAAATATTGAGGTTGTACAGCTTACATTTTCCATTTGGCTTGAATTTATTAAGACTGTAAATCATTTGAAAGGGTAGTGCATATGATGCAAACTCAAGCTTATATATACACATCAACAGTAGTATAAAATGGCATTTTATAATTAATAAATCTATTCAATGTAAAGTGCTAGGCAAAAAGACTATTAAACTGCTAGATAAATCTAAAAATATTCAGTCTCTTCACCATTAACCGCTTTCCTTAACAGGTAGTTATAATAACCTGACATGTCATCTTCTTTCTTAGAAAATTATACATTTCTTTTCTCGTCTTTTTCTCTCTCTTCCTCTCTCTCTCTTTTCTCTTCTTTCTACAACTTGCATCCATAATTCTGTATGGGGGTAGCCTTCATTATTCATTTTGTTAGGTTTATCTTTGGTCTTTGTCTTTATTTTAGTTTGAAGTTCTCTTAGTTTTTTTTTTTTTATAGTTAATCTACCGTCAAAGTCGTGGTCTTTGTCTTTATTTTAGTTTGAAGTTCTCTTAGGTTTTTTTTTTTTATATAGTTAATCTACCGTCAAAGTCGTGGTCTTTGTCTTTATTTTTTTTTTATTATCTTCCAGTCTTTACATGTTAAACTGTCTATGCATTTTTGAGCATTTTTGCTTTGTCCCTTACCCATTTTGAACTAGATTTGGATCCAGTAGGGGGTTTCACATAGGGTGACTAATACTGGATTTAAGTAACAGGACAGTGATAAAAGATCCTTATGGCAAGAATCACTTCAACTCAAATGAGCGGATTCTTCTTAGCCTCTGACACCAAAAGGTTTCACTGTTTGTTTCCTGTTATTTTGGTATGAAACAAAAGAACCAAGCGGTACTTTTATTTCCTTTTCACACTCACAAACACATGCATACATTTTTAGCGCTTCTTTTTATTCCTATTTATCTTAAAGTAGAGGGCTCCGCCGCCCTACACAGAATTTAATTGACTGTTTTTAGTTGTTTATCTAAGTCAAAGGAGTCTGTCCTCCTGCGGAATTTAACTACTTCTTTTTACCTGATAGAGTCTAGAATTGTCAGGGTTTGTTTTATTCCTATTTATCTTAAAGTAGAGGGCTCCGCCGCCCTACACAGAATTTAATTGACTGTTTTTAGTTGTTTATCTAAGTCAAAGGAGTCTGTCCTCCTGCGGAATTTAACTACTTCTTTTTACCTGATAGAGTCTAGAATTGTCAGGGTTTGTTTTACTCAGCTAGCTTTCACACTTCACTCGTTTTAAAATAAAACGATACTCACTCCACTCTGTGTCACGTCTCTCCTGGACTCCGTCAACCGTCGGACCCCAGTCAGTGAGGAGGACTCCAGTCCCGGAAAGGGTATCAATACTGTGGCCACAGATTTTGCCTGTAACCTACTCACCCACTGGGATCGTCAGGTATCTTGGAATCCGGCTCGAAGGACCAAGTTAATGTCAGGTTTAAACCCCAAACATTATTAAAACACCACACTGTAAAACAGAGAACAAGACACAAGTGATTTGAGTATCTTTCTTGCAAGGAGAGCCAACCCGCTCTACCTCTTTTTGTTTTCCCTTGCCTTTTATTGAGTTTAGGAATGCCCTAGTTACACAATGTCTCAACCGCTGAGGGAGGGGGGAAAACCGGTTGAGACTGATTCACACATAGTTACACGTCAACATGTTAGAGACTGATTCACACATAGTTCCACGTCAGCATGTAGAACAACATTTTTCCAAGATAGAGTGGAAAACAACTGCACTGTTCCAACAGCCAGTTTTGCCCAGGGTGTGTTACCGGTCGAACAGGTGTCCTGCACACAAAACTCATCACAGGCATTAGTTAAGAGAACACATACCTTAGGAATAAGTTTAAACACAAAGTATATTAAAGCATATAAATGTGATAATATGTATTTACAATTATTCCAACAGATATGATGTTTGTAAAGGACATAATGAGCCATGTTATTGAGCCGTTTACATATATATGTAATTTATCATTTTCAACAGGAATATTTCCAGATAATATGAAAGTAGCTAAGGTAGTTCCTCTTTTTAAAAATGGTGATAAATGTGTGTTCAACAATTATAGACCTATATCCTTGTTACCACAGTTTTCAAAAATTCTTGAAAAACTATTTGTGAACAGACTAGATCAATTTATAGATAAACAAAATATTCTAAGCAACAGTCAGTATGGGTTTAGAGCAAAAAACTCTACATCAATGGCTCTCATGGAATTAATGGAACAAATAACTACTGCTGTCGATCAAAAACAATATTGTGTCAGTATTTTTGTTGATTTAAAAAAAGCATTCGATACTATTGATCACACCATTCTCCTTGAAAAACTGAACAAATATGGTATTAGAGGACCAGCATTACAGTGGGTATCTAGCTATTTGAAAGATAGGAAACAATTTGTACAAATAAATGATGTAAGATCTGACCTCTGTAATATCACATGTGGAGTTCCCCAAGGCTCTGTACTTGGACCAAAGCTATTTATTTTATATGTGAATGACTTGGTAAATGTGTCAGGACTCCTTAAATGTGTACTTTTTGCTGATGATACCACATTTTTCTGTTTAGGTGAAGATATAGAACAAATGTTGGAATTGATAAAGACAGAATTTGTCAAAATACAAACTTGGTTTAAAATCAATAAATTATCATTAAATCTAGAAAAAACTAATTACATGATATTCAGTAATAAAAAGAAAACTGTTGATGTTCCACTCAAAATTGAGGGTGTTGAGATTTGTAGAGTGAGTGAGGTGAAGTTTTTGGGTGTTATTATTGATGACAAACTGACATGGAAACAACACATAAATTCTGTAAGAATAAAAATAGCTAAATCGATTGCAGTACTGTACAAAGTCAGAGACCTATTGAATGATAAAGCTCTGTATTTGTTGTATAACACAATCATTGTTCCACACTTAATCTATTGTATTGATGTTTGGGGGAATGCGTGTAAAACAATCACAAAGCCTATTTTTGTATTGAGTTAGTCATTTTGTACTGTTGATGGAAAATTATTATTGTTTAATCTGATTGTTTGAAAAAAAGGGGCAGATATAATAAGATTTATTCTTCTTTCTGCTACCTTTCTTTTTTTTAAATATATATATTTTGTACGTTATCAATTATGGGATTGTCTTGTATTGTGTATTGTGTTTCTTTTGTAAAAAAAAATTAACAAATTTAATAAACATAAACATAAACCTTCAAAGAGTAGGTGCATAAGTTCATTAACGTTCATAAATTTACATGTTTTATTGTCAGTCACAAGGTGAGATGCCTCCGTGTGTTTATATATACAGGTTATAAACTGTTAAAGACCGTGTAAAGTAAAATTAAATGTGTGTTTTGAGTTTGTCACACGGCATAAATATGTGTTATTAATCACCCATATAAATCTGACTGATTAAAAACATTGTTTACCTTATAAAATTAAGTCTCAAAAATAATGAAAAAACATAATTGTGCCCTGGTCTGAAACGCTGGGGGCGTGTCAGCGCGTGGGCGTGGTTTCAGCGCAGTACTGCGCCCGTGTCCTGCACCCTGAAGATGTTCGCGAAGGCTGGCAGCCTAATTGGAGTTCTCCAGCCCTACTCATTTGAACCTCCAGAGCCAGACTCAGACTCTGAGTCAGACAGTGACCACTGTGACGGTCGGCATCGTTCTTCACAGCCTGAGCTGTGTGTGGAGAGGCAGACAGGTGCAGCAGTAAACCTGCTCTGTTTTTATCTGAGTTCTGGCTGTAACAGCAGCTCCTTTTTCCAAGAGTTACGCTGTTTTTAGTGCACAAACAACTCTGGTTTTGTTTTTAAAGTTGAGGACACAACTATAATTCATAACTCCGCTGTTATGTGTTTAATAATAAGCGCTATTTTAGAAGATGAGCGGACTCGCTGCACCCGGTCCGACCCGGTCACATCGCATGCGGGGTCTGTGTTGGTGATTAAAATATAGAGTAATCACGTTGATAACTAAGTATGCAATGGACCTGTCGCATTTTCTTAGCAAAAAAGGAGCTATAGCTATTGCTATCTGATGCTATCTGCGATTCGCGAGTGAACGGCTCCACCGAGGCGAAGAACTAATTTATACGGCTGGAGCTGCAGGGGGTGGGGCTATACTTAAGAAGACCGCGTGACGAAACGCGGTCACATTTAAAACACGCCTAAAAAATCCTGAAACAGACATATCTTTATACACAGTTTGATCTATAACTCCAAAATTAATTGAGCTACAATTTTGAGACTTTTTACTCATTTACAAGATTACAATTATGACATTTATAATGTTTATTGAAGAAAATATTGAAATTCACTTTTTTTCAGCTTAAACTGCAGGACTACAGGAACCTCAACAAAAGCTGGAGCTGGTCTGTCTGTGGCCCCTCAGGAACGTGCAGGTCCCACCCACAACCATGGCCTAATGATGTGAGTATTTCAGTTTTAAACTTTTCTTTAAATTTACCCTTTATTTACAGAGGGCTGTGGTAGCTTGGTGGTCTATGGTTGTGTCAGGAAAGGCATCCGGCGTAAAAATAATTGCCAAGTCTTTGTGCGACTAGTTCGCTGTGGCGACCCCTGACGAAGGGAGAAGCCGAAAAAAAAAAGTCTCATTGAGTCACGAGAACTCATTTTCAACAGAGACCTGTTTAGGGAGCAAATGGTGGAGGTTAAGAGTCTTGCTCAGGGGCCCAGAGTGAGGCAAATGATGGTGGAGGCAGTGTTTTACCTTTTCCACACACATTTTGATGTTGTCGGCACCAGGAATTGAACTGGCGATCTCCTCATAATGGTCATGGCCATATTACAATCTCACTTGTTTCCTTCCAGATGTGTTAAGTAGCTACTTGTCCCCAGGGCTTAATTTGTAAAACAATTGATGCCGGAACACAAATAGCAGGCGGTCTCTCTTGTAAATGAGTCCTCGAGGTTCAATGAGACTAACAACCTGTATAAATAAAGGTTTAATTGAAATTACTTTATTTTTAATTATAGCAGCTCCATTTCTGTCAAGCGTCTCCCCCCCCCCACACACACACACACAAACCTCAATGTACGACCCAAACTCTTCTCAGCTGAATTCAGTCCTGCATGTTGTTCTGCTCCACTCTCTGTCACCACTGCTTTCATTTCTCTGTTGTCCACAGCTAAGAACACAATCATCCATCCATTTATTGTAAATAATAAATTGGACTGCCATTTCAACATTTTGATCGCTGTTATTTTGACTAATTTTGAAACGAATAATACACATCAAACATTTCACTCCATTTTTTATTTATTTTTCTACTGTATGCTTTTTTAATTTATTATCTTTGAAATGTATGCAGGAGTTCTGACACATTGGCAGTTGTGCACGCTCTGCAGAGCTGTCTGGAGACGCTCCTGTGCGTAAAACATGCACTGACGCGCACACCAGCTGAGCTTGGTGAAGCTGACACCCTGCACCCACGTCAAAAATTCCAGTAAATACAATGAGTGGTTAGTGCTACGTTTGTGCTGGTTTGTGCCGTTGAAACATTCGATTGCACTGCTTTGGTTTCTGAGACAAAGTTTAAGCTAAAGCTGAAAGTGGAGGAAGATGCTTCATCCCCGCGGGATATGTGGTCCGTGTCTCTGCTGGCAGGAGTGTGTCCGCGAGCTGCTGGTGCACCTGTATGTTGTCCACTGTTGTCATCACTCTTTGTTAAAATCCAGGTCTCTTTTAAATGAGTCCTCATGGCTCAATGGGACTAACCTGTATCAATAGAGG
>JBBPBX010083282.1:2779-15559 GCA_038048925.1 Garcialebias charrua | reverse complement strand
AAGTGCTTGGTAACTTGGTAACTGTACAGTACCGTACATGTACGTGTATAAGTGGCGGCTCGTGTGTTTTCTGACTTACAGCGATTTTCGACATGCGAATGGCCGTAGGAACGGAACTTGTTCGTAAGTCGAGGACCACCTGTATTGGCTGCTGAAAGCTGCTGAATGAGCTAAGGCTAACCTGAGATACATCAATAGATGAAAAGGAGAAAGAAATTTTTAAAAAGAGCACAAAAAAGCTTAAATTATCATAAAGTAACTGAAAAAAACTGACGTTAGCAGCGAGAAGTTAAAAGTAGCAGAAACATGCTGAAAATAGCAACAACAAAAGGCAAAAAACAACACTGAAATGGCAAAAAACAGCTAAAAAGAATGCAAAAAATCTGAAATTAGAAGTGCTTAACCGACTGCAGAACAGCTAAAATTAGCAAAAAATCATTTGAATTTAGCTGAACAAGCCAAAATGTTCACATTAGCAGAAAAAGGCTGAAATGTAGCTGAGAAAGAAGGGGGGAAAAAAGCTCAAATTAGCCAAAAGAAACAGAAATTAGACAAAAGCAAAAAGGAGCAGAAAATGTTATAAAAACAAAAGTAGAGCAAAATGAAATAAAAAGGAGCTGAAGGAAGCTAAAAACAACAGAAACAAGCAGAAGAAGCTGAAGCAGAACCAAAGCTGAAATGAGCAAGAACAAGTTTTCAACATCACAAACAGTTTGAAGAACGTGAAGAGAGCTCCATTCATTTTCAATGAGAAAAACATGGCCGACAAAACTAATATTTTAAAATGGAAAATCTGCACTAAAACCAAAAGTCCCAGCAGGAATGTGCTGAATGAGCCAAATGCTTTGAGACATGAATTGATGAAATAGAACAAAATGTAGCACTTTGAGATTTTCATTAATGAAAAGTGCATTATAAATTGAATTCATTATTATTATTATTATTATTAAAAATTGTGGAAGAAAAAACAGATCTCAATGATTTAGAAACATTCGGACAAATAAACACGCACAGGTTAAAATGTTTGAGGGTCATGGCCGTCCCATTTTTTTTAAATTTTATTTATCGTTATTTCCTAACTGCTTTACAAATAATAATGATAATACAGTAATAATAATAATAATAATAATAATAATAAACAACTCTTGAGTGTTCTGTTAGACTTTATTTTGAAAGGATTATGAAGTGGACCCTATGATCTCTGGTGAGCTCCTCTTATGCAGTCGAATAATTACCGGAGTGATCCGAATTGAAGAGTTTAAAACGTGGCTCCAAAATAAAAAAAACAAGATTTTACGTCTTTAACCAAATCAGGTTCACGTTCGACTTACTGAATACTCTTTGACTAATAGAATAATTAATGTTTGGCAGTCTTTGGTGAGTTTTATTTTGGCAGTCTTCAAGATCCACTGACGTGATTTTTCTACTATTCATCAAATTGCTCAAAATATATATATATTATCATTTAAATATGTTAATTTTTGCAAACAAAATGATAAATCACTTTAATTTTGCTTTAAAAGTGATTTTGAACTTCAAGCCGTGTTTAATCATGGGAAATCCGTTTACACCTGAACGCACCATCTGTGATGTAATGTGCAGAGTGAGAGGCAGAGGGCTCCAGTCTCTTCAATAGCAGACATTTTAAAACCTGACTAATTTAGCAATCTAGGTGAAGATTTAAGCTATTTGTCTTCATTTTGGGAAGCAGAAAATAGTTTGGGTGATGGAACAAGAAACAGCAGGATCTAATTTAGATCTGATGCCGTATCAGACTTACTTTTATGTGAGCTGCTCATACCGTGACAAGCCAAGAGCTCTGCCTCAACTCTGCACATGACATCACAGATGGTGCGTTCGGGTGTAAACGGATTTCCCATGATTAAACACAGCTTGAAGTTCAAAATCACTTTTAAAGCAAAATTAAAGTGATTTATCATTTTGTTTGCAAAAACTAACATATTTAAATGATAATATATATATATTTTGAGCAATTTGATGAATAGTAGAAAAATCACGTCAGTGGATCTTTCAGGTAATTTAGATAATATAATATCAAACTCAGTCCTCTACAGCCACTAAATTTACAGACTGTTTCATGGTAACGAGGCACCGAGTCCACTGCAGAGCTTCTTGGTAAAAGTAGTCGGTCTACAGGTTTTATCAACATGTTGAACGTGTTTTACTCCTGGATTCATGCCAGTTCTGACTGTTGGTGTTTAGTACTGAAAAATAAACAGTTTTATAGATTAAATAATGAAAACACTGTGAAAACTGTGTTTTGAGGTAAAATTTGGTGATCCAGGCTCGTTATGTTGGGAACTGCTCTCAGCTACTTCTACACCAACTTTAGCTCGGTCTCGGTAAAACTTATGGCCATTTTGTGTCTACTGAAGTGGCTGATCCGGCCACCTCGATTTGCATTTGTTCCAGAAGTTAATGGCTTTTAGATGTTTATCCAATGATTACTTTCTTTCTCTAACACCCACACATGCAGCAAGGCAAACATAAACATTTGCCTAGCGGAGGTACCGACTGGTTTTTAATTAATGTTTTTGGTGCAAGTTATTCAAGTGGGTAGGAGTTACATATGTGTAGAAGAACAGAGGGAGGTTTATTTTGTCCCCCAAGTGAGGAACGAAGAAGGGAATTAAAAACACCATCAATCTGTATTGTAAGCATGATAATTTGAAAAATAAGTGAGTTACAGAATTCCATTTTTGTTGTGTGGAAACATCTAGGTGTAAGAGAAAACTGAGTTGTCATGTCAAAATCCAAGATGGCCACCGGCCAAAAAATAAATAAACCAGCCACATCTACTATTTAAGGAAACTACATTTTCAATTGTTTTAATTGCTTAAAAGTATAGTTTTCTCAAATGATTGGGGTGGCCATTGGAGTGGCTGAAGATTAATATTTAATGGTTAAGGCCACCATTGGCCACCCTCTGGCTCATCCACTGCACCTGGTGGTGGATAAAATTTCTCCATCTACCTTCCATGATTTGTCACTGCGCTGCCTCGGACAAGCAAAAATAAATCAATAAAATCTCCATCTGTTCTTCTCCACAGCGTAACTCCTACCCATTTGAACATCTTGCACCAACGACATTAAGGCTTACCGTATTTTCCGATCTACAAGTCGCACCTTTTTGCCTAATTTGCATGCCCTGCGACTTATAGAGAGGTGAGACTTGTTTATGGAATTTCCCCCATATTTTTAGACCAATTTTTGGCTCAGATATGACCGTTTTTCATTTTGGCAAAAAAAATGGTGCAGTACCACTTTCGGCCGCTAGGGTACACCGACCGTTCCCACCTCGTGTCCGACGGCAGCCTCCTCTGGTCGAACTGACTCTGTCGCAGCCCGGCCTCCTGCTCTGGAGCTCTGACACTTCCAGAGAGTCCACCGACCGTTCCCACCTCATGTGTCCGACGGCAGCCTCCTCTGGTCGGACTGACTCTGTCGCAGCCCGGCCTCCTGCTCTGGAGGTATGAACTGTTAGCTTAGTGTTTGTTAGCAAAAACTGGTACTATTTATCTAAATAATTCATGAACTACAAGACAGATTTTTATGAAACTTACAGAAAGTAATTACTAGGTGGACATTTACAAACTGTTACCTGTATGAGACATTTAAGCTAAAATTCGATGTTTTAGCTTCGTAAATGTGTTAGCTTATAGCTCCGTATTTACCGTAAACGGTTACTATTTATCTAAATAACTCATGAACTGCAGTACAGATTTTTATGAAACTTACAGAAAGTAATTACTTGGTGGTCATTTACAAACTGTTAGCTGTTGGAATTGTTTGAGAAAAATTTAATGTTTTAGGAGCGTAAATGTGCAGCGGTTAGCTACGTTGTTTTTCCGGCTGCTATTTACCAAAATAGCTCATAAACCACATGGCAGATTTTCTTTAAACTTACAGAAAGTAATTATTTGGTGGTAATTTACAAACTGTTAGCTGTTGGAGTTGTTTGAGCTAAAATTCGATATTTTATAGATGTAAATGTGTCGCGGTTAGCTTCGTTTTTTTTCCTTGTACTTTTTAGCAAATAGCTCACAAACCACACGGAAGATTTTCTTTAAACTTACAGAAAGTAATTACTTGGTGGTCATTTACAAACTGTTAGCTGTTGGAGTTGTTTGAGCTAAAATTTGATTTATTTATAATTTATTTTCGCAGCGCGCGCGACCGTTTGGAAGACGTCAAAGCGAAACAATTTAAATCCAGCAGATTTTACCATTACGTGAATTTTTAAGGAACGGTTAAGCTCAGACACATCTTTGCTATAATTTTCAGCAGACAAATAATTGTTTTTACCGTGTTAATCTTGTTAAAAGTCCTTCCGTGCATGCTTCTGTGGCCGCCATTTTCAGCAGGGCAAATGACGCGGTGACGCGTCGCGGTGACGCGTCGCGGTGACGCATAATAGATGCCACTTAAATAAAGGTGCAACATGTTTATGGATTTTTCCAATTTATTGCCAATAATTGGACAAAGCGACTTATAGAGAGGTGCAACTTTTCAGGCGGAAAATACGGTAGTTGCACTCCCTGTTCAATCCCAGTCCATAAACACACTCATCTCCAAATCTACACATTCACAATTCAAACCCCTCAGCGTCGGAGGACAGCGGAGTACCTCTTGTTACCATAGTGATCAAACCTGGTTCGAACAGCGGTACCTTCCAGATACCGGTACTTCAAAACTCTCCCTTTCCGCTCAACATGTCTGTAAGATGTTAACTTCACTCCGTGATTCAGCCCTCAGGTGAGGCGGCGACGAGATATAAACAAGAACAACTAAGTAGATTTTTTTTACACGACTGGAAATGAGAAAAGTAGAAGCTGAGAAGAGAAAGTAAGGAGCAGAATCATTAACTTCCATTAAAGGGAAACAGAACAGATGCCACGGTATCGACGACTGTTCCTGAGAAGGATGTATTGCTCGATCGATATTTCACACAACCAATATTCCAACAATTTACTTCAAAAAATCCTCCATCAGTCACTGAGAGGGATTGATTAAAGGTGTGTTGCTGTAGCCTGAGAACACACACAAAAAAAGTGCCCGTAAACAAACGTGCCGAGGCGAGCAGGCAATCAGGGAGCCAACAGCGGGGATTTAACCGTAACGATGGGACACGGCGCCAAGGGACGGAGATAAAAGAACGAGGAGGAACAAAGAGCTGAAAGAAACGTGTGAAATTGAGGTGACGGAGGTGAACAGACTGACCGAAGTGAAAACTTCTGTGGTCTGCTGGATGGTGGCGATGCGTGTCCACTTCCACTTCTGGAAGAGCTTCACCCTGGTGGGGTTGTGGAGGGTGGCTGACGGGTGGGTGCGGAAGAAGGTGGGGAAACGCTGGCGGTTGGACAGGGCCGGTGAGCTGGAACCGTAAGACAGCTGGAGACAGAAACAGAAAGAAAAAAAATGTTTTATTAGAAAATGGGACATTTCTGACAGTTGCTGCTCGGGATTACACCGTACATGATAATTTTATCACAGCCATCACAGAGCCAAACTCTAATTTGAAAAGTAATATTAGCCTTATTTTGAAACTCTAGTGTAAGACATCTTCTTGTTTGGCATTTAAGTTTTTATCTTTGGACTTTAAATCAGAAATTTTGCAGATTTTTTTTTATTTAATTCTTAAAAGTTTTCATCAAGATGAAACTGATATTTAGGAGCCTGTTGATTATTTTATTATTAAATACAGAAATTGTTGAGTTACTGATTGCTATGGCCATGCCAGACCTTTCCTGGCAGTCATGGTGATTCCCGCCCTTTTCTCAAAAAGGGCAGGAAAGAGGGAGAAGCATCATACAGCAATGCAAAAATGTTTCCTCAAACTGTCATTAAGCAAGAACTAAAAGATGTACTGGAGAAAGAAAATTACCATGAGCAGCACAAACTTCTGGTGGTGATGTGTGTTAACTTTTATTTATTTATAATGTTTTATTTAGGAGCTATGACAGGTTAAAGAGACTCTTCAGGTTTTAAAAAGAAAATTTTGATCTCAGACAATGAATGTCAGAGTTTGGTTTTATGTTTTGATGTATAACATTTCCAAAGAGTGTAAAGTCTGTGGAAATAAGAGCTTGTTTGCAAAAATTTTGTACATTTTGTAAAGTCATAACATTTTCATTTTATTAACCTTAATTTAACAAGACAAATCCCATTGAGAACACGGATCTCTATTGCAAGGGAGGCCTGGGCCTGAAGGCAGACTAACATACCGGTACATGTTTTTGGTCTGTGGTAGGAAACTGGAGTACCCGGAGAAAACCCATGCAAGCATGAGAAGAACATGCAAACTCCACCCAGAAAGACCCCAGGTCCAACTGGGGATTGAACCCAAGACCTTCTTGCTGTGAGACAACAGCGCTAACCACTGACTTGTCGTGCTGCTTAACTTAAACTGTGATAGTGTGAAGAACATTAAAGACTCCAAACTGTCCTCTCAGACATGTAAAGTCTAACTTTCTCTGACCCGTTTGAGCCTTAAAGGATGTTTTTTACTGTGAAGTCTGAGCCGTGTGGCTCTAAAGATTGTTGGCTATTCTCACTCACTTTATCTAAACCCCAGTGTTTTAAATAGAGACAATTTTGACTGTTTTAGGGAAATTTTATCCATGTGATACGATTTACAGTTGCCAAGTCATAGCAGTATTCCCAATGAAGTTGCCTGTTTTAAAAATGTTTTATATACATTTTACCCCGCAAAATTGTAAGAGTAAAAATTGTGGCAAAGACCAAAGAATAATGGGCAAATAGTAATAAAGATGCTTCAGGGCGTAGAAATTTAAATCTTTAATAATATAAAATGATTTGAAGGAAAAGAAAACCTGACTGCTTTTAAATAAAGACAGAGTTGAATGTGTGTTACTGAGTGTTTGATGGCCAGGAGAAGGGGGAAAAATAATATTTATATATGTATATATACGGTATATATATTGTAGTAATACAGGTAACGTCAGATTTACTGACCAGTACACCAGATGTAAGATGTGTAGGTTTTAGCCTGACGCAAAATATCATCAATTATTCACGGGTTCTCTTCTTTTTCAGATTAAACAAATAAATTATGTGACCAAATGAATGATGTAAATGAAATGGAACATTAATTATAGTTGACCCAGCAGAACTGGAATAATTTATTAACAAAGTCATAAAATTACATCAACACTGTACACTGGATTGATCGATCAGATTCCTATAATTTAAACATCAGCGGATTTAAATTGTGAACAACAGAGTAAGGTAATGAGATGACATATTACTTATATCTGAAGGTAAATTTATCTTAAGTTACTGGTAAAGATAATGAGGAGGAGAAAGAAGAAAAAGTGGGGAGATTTATCTTGAATGTTCAACCAGAATGACAACTCTTCCATACGAATCCAGCTAAACTCATCGTACGCTCTGGTAAACAATCAGCGACTCTTTTACCTTGCAGACGTTCAGTCTCGGTTCTGGTAAAGAGATGGGAAGCAGCTTTGGACGTAAAGGGCTCATAGGTCCGGTCACGTCCGAGCTGGACTTCACGTGTTTACCTTTTCAGCGTCTCGTTGATGTCCACTTTTATCGGCAGAAGTAGTGGCATTTCCTGGTTGCTTTCAAAATAAAAGATTCCTCAAGAGGAAAATTAATTCAAAGTTACTTGGAGCTTTAAGCTCAAGTCGGATTTTCCAGCAGGCATGCTGTAATCCTAAGCCAAGGACAGGCCTTTGGTGTTTGGCCGATGTCCGACAGCTTGAAAGGCTGAGTGTTATGAATTGACTTCTCAACTCGGCTCAGAACTGGAAATTCAAGGAAGTAAAGTCCTTATAAAGAGAGCTTGACATCAGAGTCTTCTCTCCATTCTATTGGTTAATAACCAGGGAGTAGGAGGGAATTAGATGATGTCAGAAGGTTATTATGAGTCAAAGAGATAGGGAATTGTTTAGAAAGTGGGAGAGAAAAAGTGTTACACTTGAGACGCCAGCTTTCTGATTAACTGATTAAACTGTTTCACATTTCTAAACAAATATTGAAAGTTCAATTTGACATATCCTTCGCCTTTAGACTGAGTCTTTGACTAAGAACATATTGAAGAATAACACTGCTCATACGAATAACACGAGGTTATGCTTTGATCATATTTGAATTACCGGTAGAACAATTTAAAGAATAAAAAGAGTCTCTTGGTGAAGTGATTTGTGTTCTAGATTCAAACTAAACGTGATAAACAGTGTTAATATCCTTTACTGCAGGTTTTCAGAGAAAAGGTGTTTCCCTGAGAGATTCAGTGAAAAGGTGTATCACTGGGACAGTTTCAGAGACCAGGGTGGTCCACTACAACATATATATATATATACTGTATATACACACACACATACACACACACATATAGGAGTAGCAACACTCAAGACGATGCCACCTCATGCCTTCTTCTAGGAGAACTGAACATATGTAAACTTGACCAAAGTTAAAGTACTTTAACTTTTCAAGTACGTAGGCCTACTTTTTATTTATAAAGCTCCACTGATACTGTGATCAATCATTTCAGGAATGCTCAAGAGTTTATCATTCGTAACAGGAATGCTGTATTGTGATCTTATCGGCATAAAACTGATTATTTATAGCATCGCTTTGTTCGACCAAGAAACAGAAAACACCCCGCTCCTACTCTTCACTTAGTCCATAAGAAGTGTCGATAAACTCTGTAAATACAATCAAAAATATTGCATTTCTTGCAGGATTTCTCATGCAGACGTCTCCGTTACATTAAGATGACACGTTCTACTATCATAAACAGAACAAATTAAATCGTAATCCAATTATTTTTTATTAGAAGCGGTGGCTCTGTTTGGACCTACAGGATAATTTGAGCTCTGAGGCTCGGCTCCTCTGAAACAAAGAGCAGCCAGGACGGCAGCAGCCGAGCAGAGAGACGCTTTTAAATGTCAGTAAAAGCGATGTGAGAACTGCCCCTCTGTCAACTGCTTTCACAGCACCAACTAGAAATAAAATCTTTGACAGGCCTTTTTAAAAAATGAGGAACCTGCCGTTTAGGGAGCCATTACAGACCGAAACAGCTTCTGTCTCCGAGCCTCTCATCTCGGCCCTATTACCTACACAGCCACTGAATGTTAACCGCTGGGAGCGAGAGGTGGAGCAGTGATAGATGTCAAACGTCCTTTACAACGTGGGCTCCCCACAGTAACAAATCCCCGCGGGGAGAAACAGGTAGACGAACGAATCGATATGAAGGAAAGGAGAAATTAAACCTGAGGAGGAGGCGTATCCGTGCGCTGCAGAGAGACGTCTGGCTTCAACTCAAGAACCAACACAAGATCTTTTCACCAGAAACATCATGTTCTTTACTAACAAACCAGGTGAAGCATTCCTCACTGATCATCCATGGTAGTTTCAAGTTTGTTAACCACGACCGTTAAGAGTGAAGCAGAAAAGTAAGAAACGATGACTCACGGATCGAGAAACCAATAAAACAACAAAAAAGATGCACCAATGTTTTATTAACCAATGTTTAATGTGGTTCCAGTGTCCATCTGCTCTGGTTTTAAATTTAGATTATTTCATTTTCTTTTTAAAAGACTAGAAATTATAGCATACAAAGTGTATACAGTACTGTAGTCCCTCATTTATTACGGGGGATCCGTACCCTGAAGCCCCAGGATAAGTAAAAATAAGCAAAGTACTGTAGTAGTAATTTTAGTATACAGGTAGTCCTCGACTTATGACGGTCTTGAGTTACGACGTTTCGTGGTTACGACACGCATCTCCATTAAAAAATAAAAAATAATTTTGAAAATTTTATTTTGAAAAGCAGAGTTACCCAGTTTTACGTTCTAAACGTAGCGGCGGAGAAATACTGCTCTGTACTCTCTAAAAAAAGCTACGTCTGGTCATCTGGACATTCAAAAAACAAAACAAAACTTGTTGGAGCAAGCCGGACAGGCAGCAGCTGTGGAAAAGTAGCTGTTTTATGGACGGCGGTTTTACGACGTAAACGAATGCGGAATCCGGAGGAGGGACGGAGGAAATGGCTTCACCAGCATTCCAGAGTAGGAAATTAACTCTTTTTTCCTTCATTATAATAATAATAATAATAATGAATTTAATTTATACTGTAACGCACTTTTCATTAAAAAAAAATCTCAAAGTGCTCTCAAATGTATGTGTTTTTTGATAATTACGGTATGTAGGGTACTGTGTTAGGATAGGCTAAATGCTTGGTAAAATACAGTACTGTATGTATAAGGTGAAGTATTTACGTATGTTCCGACTTACGTCAAAATTCGTGCTACGACGCAGCGTAGGAACGGATCTCCATCGTAAGTCGAGGACTACCTGTATATAAAAGCATTTTAAACCCTTCCCAGTCTCTTGCAATATTCTAAACAATGTTTCTAAACTCTAAAAGAGCACAGAATGTCCTGATTTCAGCTCCCTGCCACCTGAAAGCCAGCGCTCTCGGCCACGCCCACTTATCCGCTGCAGAGCGGAGATAGGACACGCTGCAGAAGGGAGCTTCTCCTTCAGCTCTGGGCTGCACAAAGGTGAAACAGGTGCTAAATAATTTAAAATAATTTATTTTAAATTTTAAAAGTCCACGCCGATAGTGCAGCTCATCCATCAGTCAGCCAATTGTGTGTCAAGTCTAATCTTACTTTGAAAAACCATGATAGAGCGAGTCCGTGAAAAACGAACCGCAAAGTAGCGAGGGACTACTGTAAATATTTTTTTTATTTATGGTGGAACTGAAGATTTTATTGGATGTTTTCAGTTTAAAAAAAATGAAGTTTGTGTTTTCACCAAACCAGCATCAAGTTTCGACGCATTCTTTCCGTCTGCGTGGAAACCTACAAATAAAATCCACTCGATTCACAGATTTAAGTATTTGAAAGTATCTGATTTCCACTCAGCGCTGATGCGTTCAGGTACCAGGACAAACATCCGGTTTAGAAATGCTGCATTCATGATTTGGGAAAAATATTTAGTCTTGGTGCATTCAGGGACCAGAGGGGAAAAAAGATTTTAGGAGACCATTTAGCGATGGTGTGTGCAGGGGCCAAATGTAAATGTCAGGATTTTTATTGCTTTACTTAGCTACAGTGCATTCATGATTTATTTATTTACCTTTTTTGGATTCATGATTTAGGAAAAAACGTTGCTTGATGCATTCAGGGACCAGCGGAAGAGCCAGATTTTGGATTGCCACATAGCTAAGTTGTGTGAGTGGAAAACATTGCATTTTTAATTTCAGTTTAGCTACGGTGCATTCACAGACAGTAGGAAAATGTCTGGATTTTATTGTCACTTAACTATGGTGCGTTCAGGGACTCGGCTAAACATGATTTTTTTAATTGCTGCTTAGCTTTGGTGGGTTTGTGGACAGTGGGACAATTGATTTCTGATCTCCACTCAGCTTTGGTGCATTCACAGAGTGAAAAACTAATTGGACCTTTTATTTCAGCTTCAACACGGTGCATTCACAGACCACAAAAACGTCAGATTTTTGAGTTTCAGACAGACTGATCAAACCAGTCAAGCTGAAAACCATCAGATTCAGGTAAACGGGGGGTTCTTTAATTCATCTCGAGGGTTCTGGTTCTGTCGGGTCACTCTACATTTGTCCAATTTTAACGTTACACCATCAGCAGAGGACGACTCGTTTACTTTAAGTCGTTAGGACGGATCGTTTGGGTGATTTTAAAAATCCTAACAGATGTGTTTTCATCTGTTTCAGCACCTTTGTTTTCTGTTTCCAACACCTGGAAGTGTGTAAAATTTTAAATTACATCAAAACAGAATAAACATGTAATCCATCCATTTTCTTCCGCTTATCCGGGGTCGGGTCGCGGGGGTAGCAGCCTAAGTAGGGAGGCCCAGACTTCCCTCTCCCCAGCCACATGGAGCAGCTCCTCTGGGGGAATCCCAAGGCGTTCCCAGGCCAGCCGAGAAACATAGTCCCTCCAGCGTGTCCTGGGTCTTCCTCTGGGTCTCCTCCCGGTGGGACATGCCCGGAACACCTCACCAGGGAGGCGTCCAGGAGGCATCCTAACCAGATGCCCGAGCCACCTCAACTGGCTCCTCTCGATGTGGAGAAGCAGCGGCTCTACTCCGAGTCCCTCCCGGATGACTGAGCTTCTCACCCTATCTCTAAGGGAGAGTCCAGACACCCTGCGGAGAAAACTCATTTCAGCCGCTTGTATCCGAGATCTCGTTCTTTCGGTCACAACCCAAAGCTCATGACCATAGATGAGGGTGGGAACGTAGATCGATCGGTAAATTGAGAGCTTTGCCTTTCGACTCAGCTCTCTCTTCACCACGACAGACCGGTACAGAGCCCGCTTCACTGCGGATGCTGCACCTATCCGCCTATCGATCTCACGCTCCAGTTTTCCCTCATTCGTGAACAAGACCCCAAGATACTTAAACTCCTCCACTTGGGGCAGGACCTCCTCCCCGACCCGGAGAGGGCATGCTACCCTTTTCCGGCTCAAGACCATGGCCTCGGATTTGGAGGAACTGATCCTCATCCCGGCCGCATCACACTCGGCTGCAAACCGCTCCAGCGAAAGCTGTAGATCACGATCTGATGAAGCCAATAGGACCACATCATCTGCAAAAAACAGAGAAGCGATTCTAAGGCCACCAAAACGGATCCTCTCAACACCTTGGCTGCGCCTAGAAATTCTGTCCATAAAAGTTATGAACAGAATCGGTGACAAAGGGCAACCTTGGCGGAGTCCAACTCTCACTGGA
>JBBPBX010083281.1:2673-15559 GCA_038048925.1 Garcialebias charrua | reverse complement strand
CTGTTTGTGGACATCAGGGACTACACGGTGGAGGACTGCGGTGCTACAGGGCAAAGGACGCGGGCCGAGAGCCAGGACAGCCGCAGTCCAGACAGCGCATGCTCCTTGGACTACGACAGCACCGAGTCTGGCCCGGACCACGTCCTGCACGGTGAGGTCACACTCTGAAGGGCCGGTGGAGCTCCCTTTGGGTCTCCTCTTTTAAATGTCGTCCTGTTTTTCTAATCCAACTACTTTGTGCTATTTTTGTCATTCTTATACTTTCAGCAGATGGAAGCTTTGATCTTTGGTTTCTGAAACTTTTCAAAATGTTTATTTCCAAACAAGTTCCCTCAGAATAGTTTATTTTTAAAATCTGTTTCAAGCCTTTTGCTTCCTCTAACCCTTTGTCAGCAATTTTCTACTTTTAGCTTTTAGATACAGGTAGTCCTCGACTTACGACGGAGTTCCGTTCCTACGCTCCGTTGTAAAGCGAATTTCGACGTAACTCAAAACATACGTCAAAACTGCACCTTATACGTACAGACTGTATTTTACCAAGCACTTAGCCTATCCTAACACAGTACCCTACATTATTATCAAAAAACATACATTTCAGAGCCATAATGAAGGAAAAAAAGAGTTAATTTTCTACTCTGGACTGCTGGTGAAGCCATTTCCTCCGTTCCTCCCTCCCTCCTCCAGATTCTCCATTCGTTTACGTTGTAAAACCGCCGTCCATAAAACAGCTACTTTTCCACAGCTGCTGCCTGTCCAGCTTGGTCCAACAAGTTTTGTTTTGTTTTTTGAATGTCCAGAGGACCAGACTTAGCTTTTTTAGAGAGAACAGGGCAAGCTGTAGCCTCCGCAGCTAAACCGGAAACTGCGTAAATCGGCTTCAAAATAAAAATGTTCAAATTATTATATTTTTTTAATGGGAGGTGCGTCGTAACCGCAAAACGTCATAACTCGAGGCCGTCGTAAGTCGAGGACTATCTGTAATTTTAGCTATCCCTTTGATACTTTAGCTTGTAGTATTTTGCTTCTTTTAGCTGTTAGCTACCCATTTGCCACTTTAGCTTTTGGCTGGCCTTTTGCTTTTTCTGAGGCTCACGTTTCTGTTAGAATCTAAATGTAAACTTTTTTGTTGTGCTTCAGCTTCTTGGTTTTGGTTCTGCCTTCTGTAGATGATGAGTCTCCGAGTCCGGGCAGGTCTGATGATGAGAGTAAAGACCAGGAGGCAGAGAGGAGGCCGGCAGCGGTGACGAGTTTAGACGAGGCTTTGAGAAGAGTGAACAGCGGTCCTGAACACGAGCAGGAAGACTTCCTTCGGCAGAACTTTGAGACTCTGACAGAGAGCTGCAGCACCAGTAAAAAAAAAAAAAACCTTCTCATTCATACTCCTTTAACCAGGCAGTTTGTTCTGAAGATCCCCTCTATGAGACTGAACAGAAGCCTCTGACTGGAAGAATATCACAATTTCTGTACAGGACCTCACATCCAAGTACAGACATTACTGGTTTGGCCTCACTTTCACTTTTTGTTTCTCTGTGGTATATTTCTGCAGCTGAGCAGAGCAGAGCCCCGAGACTCAGTATGTCTTCATGCTTCCTGTCCAAAGAACACAAGAACAGGTACAATACCAGATAACAGCCAAGTCAAATTTATTTATATAGCACATTTAAAACAGTAACTGTTACCACGGCTCTGCATGGAGGGATGACAGTGGAGGATATTTGTACGGCACCCGCGTGGTCATCGCCGTGTTCATTCATTCGTTTTTATTTACGTGATGTTTCCACTTTCTCCATGACCCATTCTGTTCTCAGGGTTCTGACAGAATGAATATTATTTTTCATGGAGTTTTTAACCAGGGCTCACACCTGCCTGCATGCAGACGCAGTGTGAGATGTTTCATTATCAGTAACAGTTCCTGACTGCTGATGTTACCGATCTGTTGGTCATCAGGAAGTGTTGACCTGTTCTGCTCATTGTTACACTGTTACAGTTCGTAACCTTCGTTGTTCCTATTCACAGCAGCAGGTCAGTTATCTCAGCCTTTCTTTCACCAGAGTTCATTCGTTTTTTCTCTGGTGCGCTGTTGCGCATGGAGCGCGTAATTGCGCATACAGAAGGCTGAGTGAGGAAATGTGTTTGTGCAAGCAGATGCTTCATGTTTGTGTCTGGATGGACCCAGTGAGGCATAGACTACATCCTGCTTCGCCTTTAACCCACTAGAAATAGCCTTAAAGGGTGAAGCCTATACGAAATAGAATGTTGGTTACGTACTGTAACCCCAGATTCTATGAGTACAGCAAGCCCTCGAGTTACGTCAGGGATTGGGACCTACGTGTGTGACTTAGGTCGATTTTGTCGTACCTCGCGGACCAAAAACACCTGCCTGTCGTAGGTCCGCGTTTCTGACATAGGTCGCGGCTATACCGCTAACGGAGCGCCGCACACATATTTAATGGCATGAGACTGAACAAGCAGACATACTAGGCCATGAACATGCACAGAACTGTACAGTAAATGAATACAGTACTGTACAATAAATAAAAAATATAATGTCTTACTTTGAGCTGGTCAAAGCCTGCCTTCGTGTTTTAGCATCAGCTCGGGTGCGAGCTCCCCCAGCTTCCTTACGCTCCACACGCACACACGTGGTCAAAACTGTTTAAAAGAATGACTGTTAGCTTCTTAACTTCATATATTTGGAGCCAGAAAAAAAAAACTTACTGAAAGACGTTTCTCCGCGATGTTTCTCCATCCAAAACAACTGCTCGGCGTTAGCTACGGTTAGGCCCCGCCATTAGCAGCACTGGTTAGCATGTCAGTTCATTCAAAAAGGCTGTCGGCTTTGTATCTCCGCGTTAGCTCGGTGTCCCCCGACTGCCAGGCGGACATTTGCGGCGAGCTCCCGGCCGCAGATGGCCCCTCCGCGGCATGTCGGCTCGGTGTCTTCGCCTGTGTTAGCTGCTCTGTTAGCTGCTGTCGTTAGCATGTCGGGCGGTGTTGTTGGAGCGATCGGCGGCTGCTCCTCCGGACCTGAGACGTCCACAGAGTTGACCGAGTGTTTCCAGCAAATTTATCCGTATGAGGCAACCCTGAACGGACACACGGTCCTCTAAAGCCAGCTGACAGGAGCGTCTAGAGCTCCATTGACCGCAGTACTGTACAGTAGTAAAATGGCGACCGGAAACGACCGGAAGTTGCGTAAATACGATCAAATTGTAATTAAAAATGAAATATTAATAATTATACTTTATTTATAAAGCCATTTAAAACAACCACAGCTGCAACAAAGTGCTATACACATGAAATTAATAACATTAAAAAAAAAAAAAATAATAATAATAATTTTTTTTATCATATTTTTATTAAATATGATAAAATCGTAAGTCAGAGTTGCCGTAGGTCGCGGGTGACGTAGGTCGAGGGTTTGCTGTATAGGCACAGCCCTTTAAGCTCTGGGCCTCACTGGTTCCTAAATGGCTGAAGAAAAAAGCTATTTGGGAGCTGATTGTCCGGTCTCACCGTAATTTATACAGACCGGGTGGGCGTGGAATAAAGTTTTCAGTGCAGCGCTGCGCGCGGAGGGATATACCCACTAGCGATAGCCTTAAAGGGCTGTGCCTATACTCATAGAATCTGGGGTTACTGTACGTAACCAACGGCTTTTAACTAGTGTTCTGTTTTTTTTTAACAACTCAGATTCAGCTTCTTTAGCATATTTCAGTAAAGTCATCCCACACTCTGCATTTATCTTTTTTTTTATAGATAAATCAAAAGATTGAGGCCCAGATTCACTTTTATGGTGTTGTCTTTACTGTTAGCCCCCATCAATTGATCTGCTTTTCTGTCACTTTTGTGTATGATGCAAGTCAAGTCAGACACAAAAGTGACAGACAGAGCAAAATGTTTGTGTCATAATGAGCTCCAGGTTTTAACAGATGAGGTACAGAGACACCTCTCAATCTATATGAAGAACATCTGAATGGATCAAAAAGGAATCATATGTTTGGAAGCTTGACAAGTCACATGGTACGGCCTTAACGGACCTTGTGTCATATGTAGTGACGTCACTACAGTAGTCCCTCACTTATCGCGAGGGTTACATTCCAGACACCCCTGCTAGAGGTGAAAATCCATGTAAAAGGGACGTTATATTTATTTTAGTATTTATAAATACTTTAAGGCTTTATAAACCCTTCCCACACTCTTGCAATGTTCTCAACAATGTTCTAAACTCTAAATGCTCTAAAAGAGCACAGCAAAATAGAGCAGACAGACTGATGCTATGGTTACTGAGCCAATCCGTGGATGGACTCGCCATCAGGAGCACTGAGACATTTCCCGGTGGCCTGGCCCACTCAGTGATTGCCGAAAGGCTGGATCAAAGGCTCAGTTGGGGTTGCTCTTGATTATTTTAAATAAACAATCCATGCCGCTCACTCAGGTATCAGCTCCCACAGACTGAACAGTAGCGATGGGAAAAGACAGACAGGTTGCGTGCCCGCCTGTTGTGTGTCTCTGCTCTTCTGTAACAGACATCCTCAGAAAAAGAAAGGAGGGGGCAGGGGGTGGGATCTGTCTTTCCCCATCACCAATTGTATCATATACAATCTTAGGTTGAAATCCTGCGAAAGAGTGAGTCTGTGAAAGTGGAAGGCAAAGTATCAAGGGGCTACTGTATGTATCAATATATTATCTCTGTCCTCATTTAAATGGGGACAAAGTGCACCAATGCAGAGAGACACTGTGTCATGTCAGTTTGTAATGCTCATTTTGACCGAGCTTTGTGAATTAGACGATGTGCAAAACCTGAAATCGCACCTTCAAAAGCCTTGGAAAACTTCAGTGAGTCTGGACCTCAACCTACTCTCATACAGCTAAATGTAAAGATATGCTGGGCAGCAGCACCAAAGGTCAGGGCCTCTAAAGCGCAATAATTAGTGTACTTTATCTTGTGTGCACAGTTTAAACCAGTTAGGCTCTTTATTTTCCATACCCCAGAATTATAGTGAGAATAAATCCTCCCAAGTTCTGCTCATTTTTACACACTGAGGGAAACAACTGCTTTTCTCTCTCATCTCTGTGCAGAACTGTGCCTTCATTTGATGAAGTGACCACAAAGGAGCAAGATGGAAAGTCTACCAGTCCTCTGGTGTCAAAAGTACGTCCGTTAAACAACGAGAGCGGAAAGGCAGAGGACAAGATTCCCTCGTCTCCATCCAAAAATGAGTGGTAATAAAGCACGAATTTAAAATAAATACAGCATATATTTTCATAGAAGTGCTGCAGATGTTTGCATGAGGTGGAACGAAGTTGTGTACTCAAGTTCCCAGTTAAATCCAAAAATATAAAGTACAAAAAGAAACAGTTTATAAGGATCTAAGATATATAGTAAGATACCTGTATATGCTAAATGAATGCTAAACTGTCCGCTAAAAGATCTACACTAGACACTAGACATTAGTACAGTATTTCTGCTCACAGCAGGTACAGATAGCCATAGCTGCTAGCAACGACTTGCTACTGTAGGTCAGCAGTTATGAAGGATGGCAGAGTTGCATGAACTTCGTTCAGCTCAGGTTACTTTAGCAGCTGAAGTCACCTGAGCTAAACGATTGCATAGTATTTTTACTTTTAATACTTTAAATATTTTTAAAAGCAAGTACTTATTTAATTTTACTTAAGTAAAAGTATTAATGTGGTACTTCTATTTTACTAGAGTACATTTTTGTCATTTGTACTTTTACTTAAGTACATTGTTTAAGTTTTTACTTTTAATATTTTATTTTTAAAAGCAAATACTTATTTAATTTTACTTGAGTAAAAGTATTAATGCTGTACTTTTACTAGAGTACATTTTTGTCTGTATATCTGTACTTTTACTTAAGTTCTGTTGTTGTTTTTTTTACTTTTAATACTTTAAGTATTTTTAAAAGCAAGTACTTCTTTAATTTTACTTAAGTAAAAGTATTAATGTGGTACTTCTATTTTTACTAGAGTGCATTTATGTCATTTATACTTTTACTTAAAGCTCCACTGACATGATCTTTTGACTTTTCAAAAAATGGCACAACATATATAAATATTAAGATAGACCTCTGACCGTTTTTGCTAAAATAATGTTAAATGAATAAAAATTGCTCTCAAAATAGTTTAAAATTAGCGCCGTTTTTTTACACCGTAAATCCGGATTTTCCGGTCACGTGACTGTGACGTCAGATTAAGGATCTTCGCAAACTTACCCAGCAAACAACAATGGCGGAGCCTGTAGAATCCGATGACGAATTGAGCAATTATAGTGTAGATCTGAGTGACTTGTCCTCAGTTTGTGAAGGAGAACTTAGTTCTAGCGATGAACAAGAAGAAGTAGGTTTTAATTTAGGTCAGGAACCCTATTTATTTGAGCCTTCTTGTTCAGGAAGTGATGATTCTGAGGAGGAGGGTGAAGTGGTGCCTGAAGCCGATTTAACTCGTCTGCTGAGCACTGAATGGTAATGCTTTAATTAATGTATCTAATAATTATTCTATATCAAATAGTTTTTAAAGAAATCAGCGCTTTGTGATTTTATATCTGTGATAAGCGCTCTAGAAATAAACCCTATTTACTTAAACAAGTTTATTCAAACATACATTCTGAAAAACACCCTTCGTATTTACACTGTAATGTGCATGTTTACATGCACTGAATGTTCACCATGTATTAATAAAACTGTATTTTATGACAATAATTAAATTTAAAATAAAATTCTGTCAAATACTGTCAAAATAACGTAAATTTCCATAGCTTGATCATCAGGGTATTTCTTTTCAGCTGTTTTAATCAAAATATTTCAGTTTGTGTTTTCAGGTTTGTTTTTGTTCATTTTTTTATTGCTGCTTAAACATTTTAGTTTTCTGACTCTGACTCACTTGTTTAAAATGAGTCCACAGTTTGAACATCTGTAGCACCGTTGAATGCTGACTGGACAGATTGTTGATGTTTATGAAGAGCTACAGACAGTACTATGTCACTCATAAAAATGAAAAAACAAAACACTTATCACTAGACACTAAATCCAAATTAAAACAATATGATATTCACCCTGTTTTTGTTTAATCATATAAATACTTTACATTCAATTAAAATAGAAATCTTGTATTGAACGCCTTTTGTGATTTTATCATGTCCTGGACGAATGAGAATCGTCACCAGCATATTAAAATAGAAAACTATAATGAATGTAAATATTTCTCCACTGTAAATAAAGCGTAACCGTTATATCCCAAAGATTATACAAGTACAGTATATATTTAAAATATACAAAATATTTCTTTAAATTGATAAATATTGTAAACAGACACTTAAATGTATTTGTAAGACACACTGATGCACGTTGAATAATCCACGTAGAAATACCTTAAAAAGCTGAACCAGGTCCTACCGACATTATTAAAACAAAACAAAGGGAGTGAGAATTCAGTTATTTTTTTTTTAAATTGATTTTTTTTGTAATGCCCAGATTTAGCTTTGTAGATATTTTTTAAAAACCGTTTATTAAATGTTACAATGGCAATTTTCTTATTTTACAAAATGCTATCATAATTAAAAAATAATAAAAATAATTTTATGTTCTATTGTAATTTTATTTTAAAAAAATATCTAGAAATATATCACTGTATAAAATCCACTAAAATAAGTTTCTTTTTACAGGTGTACCTGTACAAATTGCCAGCCATTGCCAACGGTTATTGAATGTCAATGTTGCAACGAAATACCAGAGGTTATGGAAGAAATGCATCGTATGGCTGAAGATGTCACATGCGTGACACAACTGTCTTATTTTGAGGAGTGTTGTCTGAGTGTTCAAGTCCTAAGAATTGCAAACTTGACCTTCATCAACCACTTCAGGAGGCATGACGCTCAACATTCACAACAACATGAGTGAGTACGAAACTGTTTAAAATTATATGAAACATCTATACACAAATACTTACCTAAAAATCACCATACAAATCTATTAACTAATTATGAACAAGCATATTTTGAAGAAAATATCTTAACTAAACACAACCATGCATATTTTGCAGAAAATATCGTTACATAGCCTACAGGCAATTTGTCCTTATGGTCTATGGTCATCTTGGACGACACGTCAGAGTACCACTTCCTTCATGTGTCGTGACTCGGATCAGAAATACTTTTCCGGCAGCAGCAGCAGGAGGAGCAGGAGGAGCAGGATCAGCAGGATCATCAGCAGCAGGAGGAGCAGGAGGAGCAGGATCAGCAGCAGCAGGAGGAGCAGCAGCAGCAGGAGGAGCAGGAGGAGCAGCAGCAGCAGCAGGAGGAGGAGCAGCAGCAGGTGAATACACTGGCTTTCGATGGCCTCCGCTTGAATGATCAATGGTATCTCGACCGTCTCTCTGCAACTGCTGTGTCCATGTCGGGTCGCTGGAAGTCACTGCTGAGTGGAGGTGGAACGACAACTTCTTCTCCAGCCTGGTCCTCTGGTTCACCTTTGCAGAGAGCTAGTACCTTCGTCCAAACATCTTCTACATAGTCTGTCAAATAAACAACAAACAAAAATACAAACACACATACAAAAACAATATGATTGTATTATGCCCTGATTACTTGCCAATTTTTTGTATTTTAAATAGAACTTTTAGTTCACTGTGTGTTAGTTTGGTGTTTCTGTTTTTATGCTTTTTTTATTATCTTTTTTGTAGCTAGTGTCCAGCGCTTTGTTTCAGCTATGGCTTTGTTAAAGCGCTTTACAAATAAAGTTGAAGATGATGATGTTGTAATCTGTATTAGTTCAGCGTTTTGTGATAATAAATTTCTTAACAATTTTCATTTCATGTCATTTGTCTAATTAAAAACAAAATTACTCAAAGAAATGTTAATTATAATGCTTAAAGTTTGAAAGAGATTTGTAAGATCTAGTAGAATGACTTACCATATGTAGGATCCTCTACTATCTTCTTGACGACATATTGTCCTTTTTTCCACTTTGGAAAGGACAATGCAAAGCGAGGTTTTCCTGCAATCGTTGATTGTTGTTCCCTTGATGCATTTTCGTTAAAATGCAGAACAGCCATCAATGTTCTGTTAAAATAATGATTTCTGGGATTAAGTATGTTAATTTAGGAATTATTACAACATTTAGTATTTGCCAATAATTTAGTTTAATTACCTGCACAGTTGACCTTTGTAGGAGAACCCGTATGTCTTTGGAGCAAAGTGATTCAAAAGGCTGTGGAAGTTTTCTAGTGAAGATGTCTGTTGTTGTCCAGACAGCTGTTTGATGTCTTTCAATAGCAAATTAGCAGAAACAATCTTTTCCAGTCTGACCATAATCTTGGAATCTGCAAGTACATCATTTTAAACAAAAATTAAAAAATTTAATGTATAAAATTCTTATTTATAAATAAACAAACATGTTCACCTATAAAATATGAACAACTTACTTGGCTTTAGCCATTTTTGTCTAGTTTGTCTAGTGATAGTCTAGTGATAAGTGTTTTGTTTTTTCATTTTTATGAGTGACATAGTACTGTCTGTAGCTCTTCATAAACATCAACAATCTGTCCAGTCAGCATTCAACGGTGCTACAGATGTTCAAACTGTGGACTCATTTTAAACAAGTGAGTCAGAGTCAGAAAACTAAAATGTTTAAGCAGCAATAAAAAAATGAACAAAAACAAACCTGAAAACACAAACTGAAATATTTTGATTAAAACAGCTGAAAAGAAATACCCTGATGATCAAGCTATGGAAATTTACGTTATTTTGACAGTATTTGACAGAATTTTATTTTAAATTTAATTATTGTCATAAAATACAGTTTTATTAATACATGGTGAACATTCAGTGCATGTAAACATGCACATTACAGTGTAAATACGAAGGGTGTTTTTCAGAATGTATGTTTGAATAAACTTGTTTAAGTAAATAGGGTTTATTTCTAGAGCGCTTATCACAGATATAAAATCACAAAGCGCTGATTTCTTTAAAAACTATTTGATATAGAATAATTATTAGATACATTAATTAAAGCATTACCATTCAGTGCTCAGCAGACGAGTTAAATCGGCTTCAGGCACCACTTCACCCTCCTCCTCAGAATCATCACTTCCTGAACAAGAAGGCTCAAATAAATAGGGTTCCTGACCTAAATTAAAACCTACTTCTTCTTGTTCATCGCTAGAACTAAGTTCTCCTTCACAAACTGAGGACAAGTCACTCAGATCTACACTATAATTGCTCAATTCGTCATCGGATTCTACAGGCTCCGCCATTGTTGTTTGCTGGGTAAGTTTGCGAAGATCCTTAATCTGACGTCACAGTCACGTGACCGGAAAATCCGGATTTACGGTGTAAAAAAACGGCGCTAATTTTAAACTATTTTGAGAGCAATTTTTATTCATTTAACATTATTTTAGCAAAAACGGTCAGAGGTCTATCTTAATATTTATATATGTTGTGCCATTTTTTGAAAAGTCAAAAGATCATGTCAGTGGAGCTTTAAGTACATTCTTTGAGTTTTTCCTTAATATTTTATTTTTTTAAAGCAAATACTTATTTTATTTTTATTTTTTTCTATTAAATTTATTCATTTTAAAATACAACACAAAAAAAATCACAATTTTGACAATACAATATCAAGAAATAAAATGAAGGGAGGCAGAATGAAGAAAAAATCTTATGATATCTGCTCCCATTTTTCAAACAGTTAGTTCAAACAGACAAAATAAAATCATCAAACAAGTAACAGAATAGAAAATAAATCATAATTGTCAAATTACAAAATGACAAGCAAGAAACTAATTCATATATATTTCAGTAATAATTTGGTTTTGATTAATTTCTTAAATGTGGATAACGAAGTGGCATTTTTAATTTCAGTATCCAAATAATTCCACAAACCAATTCCCTATTTAATTTTACTTGAGTAAAAGTATTAAAGCTGCAGTATGTAGCTTTTTTTATGAACATATTTCTTCACTCTGTCACTACCTCCTGACAGACTGATGTTAGCCAGGTAATCTCTGAAAAAAAATTAAAAAAAATATTGTCCCCTTGCTTCTCCAGGTGGTAAATAAGCATTTCTAAAAAGAAAAGGTGACCCGCCATTTTCCAGCCAATAAAAACAGAGTTTGTAACCAGCCAATAAAAACAGAGCTTGAATTTGAATCAGCCAATAAAAACAGAGCTTGAATTTGAAATTCAACAGACCACAAGGGGGCAGAGCCACATATGGCTCTGAGGGGGAGGGATCAGAATGCTTTGCCTGTTGAAAATATTTCTAACTGCTGCAGTTCTACAGAAACTGCATACTGAACCTTTAATGTGGTATTTTTACTAGAGTACATTTTTGTCTGTATATCTGTACTTTTTCTTACAGTGTTTGATTTTGTTTACTTTTAATACCCTGATGCATGCTCAATTATCCAGGTAGAAAAATCTAAACTTCTCATTGTCTCTGAAACTCCCACAACATACGGTTGGAACCCAGACCCAGACCAGTGGTCATTCTCATAATCCTGATAATACTTGGGAGGTCTCCTTTCTCTTGTAGGATAACGTGCACCAAGGTTACCTTCACTTTGATCTAAGTTTTCTTCTGTATCATAAGTCTCAGTTTTATTCTCTTGTGAGATAATTGTACTCAAATCTGGTTTTAATTGCTCACTTTCAACTTTCTTTTTGAAGGTAAATATTCTCATCTAGGTCATCAGTTTGAGTGTCACTTATGCACTTTATTTTCCCATAAGGTGCCACATCTGCTATAAACTTTTCTGTTCCTTTCACATTATCACTCTTAGCTTTCAAAAAATAGGTAAATATAGCACCTGAACAATCGTCTGTGAAAGCTAGAGCATATCTGAACCCGTCTTTAGCAGCTGGTTCTATTGGTCCAGCCAGATCTGCATGTACAAGATCAAGTGCACTTTTAGCTTTTTCATCAGGAACTCTACTCCTGGTCTGAGCAAATTTACCCTGTATGCATATTTCACATTTTAGATCAGGTTTTTCAGTTTTACCTCTAATTTTCATTCCATCTGCAACACCTTCCAGCTTTGACACATCATCATAATTACAGTGACCTAATAGTTCATGCCACGTCTGGATGTCATAGCAGGTATTGCACTCATCAATGTCATGATCAAGGGTATTTAAATAGAACATTCTATCATAAACATTAATATCAAAAACTGTACCATTTTTATGGATGAGTCGATTCTGTCCCTCTTTGAAGATAACTGTCACTCCATGAGCAGTTGCAGCTTTCACAGAAAATATATCCTGGGAGAACGACGGCACGTATAATGTATCCTTTAACATTGTCTCCACACGTCGGCCGTTGTTGTCTCTCAGACGAACTCTGGCGGTGCCTTTCTTCAGTGCAATCCCACTGGCCCTCTCGCCGTCAGCCAACTCCAAAATATGGCTTTGAGGCTTAAAAGTTGTCGAAATCCTTAAATTTTGCAGCGGCTGTCACAATGTGCTTTGTTGCACCAGAGTCGACCATGAGGCCCTTCATCTTCATGCCCTAGATCTGGGCGTCGTTGGTTTGCTTCACCCTGAATGCAAACTTGTGGTCCTCCTCATCCATCGCTTGCTTAATCTTGTCTCGCCTTTTCCGCCGACAATTTACATCTTTATGTGTGGCACTCTTGCAGAAACCACACCACTGTTTCGGCTCTCTGCGTTCGCCCGAGGTTGAAGAACAATCCAGGGCTTTGTGTCCTCTCTGGCCGTAGTTGTAACAGGTGATTTTTCAACTCCAATTGTCTCTTCCTTTAATTTTCATCACACTGTCTTCTGTTGAGCCAGCAACACATAACTTTTCCATGCTCTCATAACTTCTCAACTTCGTTTTAAATTGTGAAAAAGTTAATTCTTCATCAC
>JBBPBX010083279.1:0-11102 GCA_038048925.1 Garcialebias charrua | reverse complement strand
GATCTGGGGACCTTTCTGGGTGGAGTTTGCATGTTCTCTTTGTACATGCGTGGGTTTTCTCCAGGTACTCCAGCTTCCTCCCACAGACCAAAAACATGCATGTTAGACTGATTGGTAACTCTAAATTGTCCCTAGGTGAGAGAGAGAGTGAATGGCTGTTTGTCTCTATGTGTCCCTGTGATGGACTAAAGACCTGTTCAGGGTGTATCCTGCCTCTCTCACAGTAATAGCTGGACATGGGCACCATTGACCCCACAGCCCAAAAAGGAAGAAGTGGGTAAAGATAATGGATGGATGGATGGATGGATGGATGGATGGATATACAGTATAGAGAGGTGGTCATCTTGGAATTTGACATGTCAACCCAGTTTTCAACAGGGACCTTTCTCTAGATTTCACTAGAAGCAGATATACATCAAAACTGAAGTTGGTACATCACCGAAGGATTGACAGATGAATAGAGAGTATTTCAAAATTCCCTGTTTAGTTACGCAACAATGAATAAAAAGCACAAATACTCCTTAAATCTGCCAATTACGCAATGCTTCTTACTCTACATTAAATACCTCAACAAAGTTTCTTATATTTTTAATCGGAGATGCCTCCCCTCTCATCCCAAAGGCGTCTTCAGTTCTAATAGAGAACCAAAAGTTTCAGGCTCAAAAGTCATATTTGGCACATTCTCCCTGAAACGGGTTATGCAAATAAAAAGTTCATTTTTACATATTTTCAAGATTTCTTCATTCATTGGTGTCAGAAATAATCAACGTAGAATAAAGAGCTAAATTCATCCATCTCAGACACACCTCTGAACTTAAAAAAGTGATAACCTGGAAGTTTTGAACTGGTGTGTGTATGTGTGTGTGTGGGGGGGGGGGGGATCTTGCAGGGTGCAGTGCTGCCACATTTCCACTGGCTTCAGAATGCCAAACCATTTACATACGGAGACATGGTGAACCTGGTAGGTTCAGTTTGGTGACTTAGAGAAGGGCTCATTTTTGCCATGACTTTACATAACCATTGTCTCTCCATTGAATCCAGTGGAGTAACAAACATGTGAGGTGCTTTAGCTACATGTTTGAAAGCATGAGTGGTTCTGTGCCCAGCTAGGAGGAGATTGAAGTCTGCATCCCTGGTGTTGGTACCAGAGGACAGTTTCACTATTTGAGATTAGTGTCAGCCTTGACAATAATGGGTGCATCCAATCCAGCATTTCTTTACTCCTCATTTTAAGACGCTGACACATTGCAACCTCTGCTTCAAACTAGTTTGGTTGGTTAAAAAGGATCAATGATTGACAGCCAGTGAGTCATGTGATCTCAATGGACCTTTTAGTGTGACTGACTTAATAGCTATGCGTAAAACTGAAAGTTAAAGTATTTCATCGAAACTCCAGAAGCTTCCAAGATGAGAGGTGATTAAAGGGGACCACAGATGCAAAATTCACTTTTTAATGTTTTTTTTTACTCACCTTTGGTTATGCACTTCTTAAAAAAACAGTCCAGCTAGCAAGCAAACGTTCAGATGACGTTCAGTGAAAAGACTTCTGGACAGAAGTCGAAACGTTTTCTGCAACAAATAAAGTCCAGTTGATCCTGTATTGAACGCCTTTTTTGATTTCAGTGAACGTCGTCTAAAGGTCGAATGTCGAATGTTCAGGACCCAACCTTGTCTGAACTTTGCCTGAACGTTAACGCTGAACGTTAACGCTGAACCTTCACTCACTGTACGAAAAAAAATTGGTGTAATTTCATTCAATTAGTTCTTACATCTTTGACACTTTAATGGTTGTTATAATTTATGACCAAATCTCTATTTTTGTTTTGTTACAAAAAGTGTGCACTTCTGACATTGTCTGAACATTGTCTGAACATTGTCTGAACATTGCCTGAACATTATCTGAACATTGTGTGAACATTGTCTGAACATTGTCTGAACATTGTCTGAACATTGTCTGAACATTGTCTGAACATTGCCTGAACATTGTCTGAACATTGTCTGAACATTGTCTGAACATTATCTGAACGTTGTCTGAACGTTTCCTGAACGTTAACTCTGAACGTTCACTCACTGTAAGAAAAAAATTGGTGTATTTCATTCACTTATTTCTTACATCTTTGACACTTTAATGGTTGTTATAATTTATGACCAAATCTCTATTTTTGTTTTGTTACAAAAAGTGTGCACTTCTGACATTGTCTGAACATTATCTGAACATTGTGTGAACATTGTCTGAACATTGTCTGAACATTGTCTGAACATTGTTTGAACATTGTCTGAACATTGTCTGAACATTGTCTGAACATTATCTGAACATTGTCTGAACATTATCTGAACATTGTCTGAACATTATCTGAACATTGTCTGAACATTGTCTGAACATTGTTTGAACATTATCTGAACGTTGTCTGAACGTTTCCTGAACGTTAACTCTGAACGTTCACTCACTGTAAGAAAAAAAAATTGGTGTAATTTCATTCACTTATTTCTTACATCTTTGACACTTTAATGGTTGTTATAATTTATGACCAAATCTCTATTTTTGTTTTGTTACAAAAAGTGTGCACTTCTGACATTGTCTGAACATTGTCTGAACGTTCACTATGAACATTCACTTGACATGACAATCATGTTTGCTGTGACTTCTTTAATCAGTCTTTATATCTTCAACAGAGCAATGGGCCCACGTACAAGACCCCCACTCATATGGGTTCTTTATCTATAACCATAATTACATGGTTGTTAATTGTCACCAGATCTCTATTTTTGTCTTGTTATAAAAAGTTTGCCCTTCTGATGGCACTGTAAACTATTAATTGCTGTGAAAAACAAGTGTTTGCTGTGATCATTTAATCAGTTTTTTTATATGTTTAAAACCTATGGTTATTGTCACCAAATCTTTATTTTTGTCTTGATATGAAAGTGCACACTTCTGACGTTTTCTGAATGTTTGCTTACTGTGAGAAAAAAAAACAAGTGGCATAATTTTATTTAATTAGTTTTTTAATCTTTAAAACTTTAATGGTCATTAATTATTATCACCAAATCTCTATTTTTGTTTTGAAGTGCACTTCTAATGTTGTCTGAATGTTGTCTGAACGTTCACTCTGGACATTTAATGTGAAAAAACATGTTTGGTGTGATTTAATTTAAAGAGCATAGTACAAACTTAATGGTTGTTATTATTTATCACCAAATCTCTATTTCTGTGTTGTTATAAAAAATTGTACACTTCTGTTAGTTAGATGTTTAATAGAGGGTTTAGGGCCCTCTTTTCTCCCACAGTACTTCTCTCAGTTAAACTCTGGTGCCAGAAAATGGCTTCCATTAACTCCTGTTTATCCCCCCAGAAGCAAAACCTTGTTGTTCTGGTGGTTTGATTGAACACTGTGACAGTTGAGGGTGGGCAATCACAACCCCCACTGTTGGTTGGAGGCCCTTTCATTGGCCCTTTGATTTCTCCCAGGATGCCTTGTGGTGAAGGTTTCCCATCATTGCCACCATTTTAGTTTGTTTGGTTCAACACAGAGGAGCACCGCCCTGCAGCTGGATCTTGATGCTTGAACCAAATCCCCTGGTCAGCAGATACCAACAAGAAAGGTAAGGGCTTGAGGCCTTATGCTCCTAACCCCAGTTGAATAATGAAGGTTTGTGTTTGCTCATTAAATTATTCTGAATTAATTAAAATTTATAAGCTGCTTCCAAGTTACACCAAGACAGGTTTAAGGCTTTTGAACTGCAACTTCGGACATTTTACTTTAATTTCAGAGTTAGCTAGCCTCAAAAATATTTGAGTTTTGCTTCTAAAGCTAAAACTTTCTCCAGTGAACAGCTGTTTCCTCAGCATCAGTTCCAGATGTTCTGTAACCGTCAGACTGTGGTTCTGCCGGAACTTTAAAACAGAACGCAGCTCACCCCGTCATTCCCATCTCTCTGTTTCATTGGGTTTGGGTTTAGGAGTCCTATGACGGGGCCTGAATCCCTAGTGTGGACGTCGCCGAACAGGAAGAGAGAAACGAACACGTCCAGGTTGTGGAGGTCACTTACGCAGCGACTCTCAACAGATCAACTGACAAGAACTACATAAACTCTGAGACCGGTGAGTGTTTAAAGCAAACACAAAGCTTCTGAACGGTTTGAACCATACAGATCGAAAGAGTTCACTCAGCTGGATAAGGTGAAGAAACTTGAAGACGTTCAAGTGGAAAGATTATTATTACTTTTTTAACCTTTTTCACTACAGACTTGAACTGTTGTCCCTCCCCCCATCCCCCAATGCTGTTATTGCATGAGCACCCTATGAGACCCCTAATGACCGTCAGGCTGATGTTCCTCATTTGCATGTGAACAAGCTGTTTTGATTGACATTGTTAAACCTGTTTGTCCTATGTGGATGAACTGAAACTGAGGCTTCTAAAAAACTCTCATTGACAATTATGGCAAAAAAACATTTATGTTCCTAAATCTACTCTTTGGAGACAAACTCATCTTGCTGCCAAGCGGAAATTTAAGTGTTTAGATGATGACCAAGATGATTCTCAAGATTTTGTTAAAAATTCTCCTGCATTTCAGCATGAAGTCATTGCCATGCATAGTGAACACAGTGAATCACTTGAAAGTTCTGACTCTCTTCATGATGATGGCACCAATGAACCAGAAACTGTAGATATTCCTGTAAATGGGTCCTTTTCAGATGATGATCATGGCAGTATTCATTCAGACCATCATGCCAATCATTCTTATGATTTTCCCTCTGAATTGGATGTTCACATTTCACATAACTCTGAACTTGAACCAGATCGCTCAACAGATTGTTCTTCCTTACTGACGGTGAACAAGCCACCTATCAACATTTGCTGGGATGGATGTTTTTTATTATTATTTATTAATCCAGTTATAGGGGAGACCCCAGCAAGGCACTGTGCATTTTCCAGATTGCCTTTGCATATGACTAATTACTCTTTTTTGTTTTTGTTTGTTTTTTTGCAAATGCAGATGGAATCATGAATGGGGATTCTGCGGCAAGAGAGGATTTTATAAGGACTCATGCTGCAGAGCATTTAAAACATGCAAAAAGGGTAGAGGACATGCGCTCACACTGGACAATTAAAACGTGTCACAAAGAAGTGGAGGTGGGGCTTTCACACTGGACATTTAATGCACCACAAAGAAGTGGACACTGGACATTTAATGCACCACAAAGAAGTGGAGGTGAGGCTTTCACACTGGACATTTAATGCACCACAAAGAAGTGGACACTGGACATTTAATGCACCACAAGAAGTGGAGGTGGAGGGTCACACAGGACATTTAAAATGTGCCACAAAGAAGTGGAGGACACGGGCTCACACAGAACTGAGGAACACATTTTTTGGGGGGAGAGATGCAAATACAGGTGCTGGTCATAAAATTAGAATATGAAAAAGTTTATTTATTTCAGTAATTCCATTCAAAAAGTAAAACTTGTATATTATATTCATTCACACAGACTGATATATTTTAAAAAAATTCTTAATGTTGATGATTATAACTGACAACTAATGAAAAGCCCAAATTCATTACCGGTAACAGAAAATTACATTACTTGAGATAAAAAATAAAAAAAAGGATTTTTATAGATGTTGGCCAACTGAAAAGTATGAACATGGTACCATGGTCCTTGCAAAAGGACCCCCAACTAAGTATTCAAAGATGTACATATTGTACATTTCATGTTCATAGTTCTCAGTTGGCCAACATTTATAAACATTTTTTTTAATTAATCTCAAGTAATAGTCTAATTTTCTGAGGTACTAAATTTAGGGTTGTCATTAGTTGTTGGTTTTAATTATCAGCATTAAAAGAAATAAACTTGAAATCAGTTTAATGAAAGTTTCACTTTTTGAATGGAATTACTGAAATAAATCAACTTATTTAAAATATTATGACCAGCACACTTTTTAAACATATTTGTGGTGGGACTGTAATTTTATATAGCTTTCATATTTCTCGTGTTACTGCCAGTGTTGCAGCTATAAATCCAAAAGAAAAATGAAGGCATGTTAATAAAAAACAAAAACAAATTAATGTTAAGTACAGACCAAAGCTATGTGAGCTGTGTACTTTTAGATTTGTTTGTGTACTGGTACATTTTGTTTTGCCACCAGTTGATAAGCTCCCTCCAATGTAATTCTAAAGCTTTTGTTTTTTTAAAGGTACCAAAGGTGGACTTTTCCATTTTATGTGTTATGCTGTTCTGTTAATCCTTTAATTTATGTTAAAGAGGATAAAGGAAAAATGTAAGGAGTGATTTGTAAACCTTAAACCAACGGTTTCCACCATGTTTCCTGCTGTACAATGGATGGTCAAATGTGGTTCCTAGCTTTGTTTGCCTCAACGCAGTTTTGAAGTAGATGCATTATATTTTTCATATGCATAGCATGCCATGTACAGATTCTTTTTGTACCTATTTTTGTACCTATTTTGTTACAACTGATGCCAGTTATGCATTTTTTTTATTCATATACGGATTTGTTTTATATTATGATACTGATGCCTTTATGTGTAATAAACTGATTCTTTTATCATAACTTTCGACTCTGTTATTTTTAATGTTAGTACTGTAGAATTAATTCATAGCCAAGAGTTATTTGCACAACTACATATCATCATGATTCCACTAATAAATCTCAATTTAAAACTGTGGATTGGGAACTTGAAAAGTTTGTGTTGTCTGAACGTTGAAGGGACAGTTTCTGAACGTTCAGGGGACAGTTTCTGAACATTCAGGGGACGTTCTCTGAACGTTTTATGGAGTTTCATTTGGACGTTCAGTGAACGTTTTCTGCAAACGTTCAGAGGACGTTGATGACAACGTTCAGAGGACGTTGTCTGAACGTTCAGGGGACAGTTTCTGAACATTCAGGGGACGTTCTCTGAACGTTCAGGGGACAGTTTCTGAACATTCAGGGGACGTTCTCTGAACGTTCGGGGGACAGTTTCTGAACATTCAGGGGACGTTCTCTGAACGTTCGGGGGACAGTTTCTGAACATTCAGGGGACGTTCTCTGAACGTTTTATGGAGTTTCATTTGGACGTTCAGTGAACGTTTTCTGCAAACGTTCAGAGGACGTTGATGACAACGTTCAGAGGACGTTGTCTGAACGTTCAATGTTAGCTGGGTAGGGCCAAAAAAATGCACCCAGTGGTATATTTACTCTAAGTATATTTATTTTTCAGTGATATAAATGTCTCGTTTTCAAATCCTGGCGCTTGTGATGTCACAAGCCGTAGGACAACCCACCCCAACCTGAGTCCAGCCCCTCACCTAACAACCCCTGGTGATGCTCCACCCACTTCAGTATAAAAGACGTAACGTTTTTTTTCCTGAGTTCATGTCAGCACAATGGCTACTAGAGTTCGATGTTTCGTTGTTGTTAAAATGCAGTACCGCTAATAACTAATTATCTATCAACGAAAAAACTTATTTACGGGCTCTTAAATCAACCGGACGACTGCTCACGGGCCATATCTGGTCCGCGCCGGATGTCGTTCGTGAAAAAAGCGGTCCCAAGTGGAGCGCAATGCCAGCCCCGTCCATGGCGAACCCTCAGGCCCCGAATCCCCCCATAGTTCAAGACAACACCCGACAACCCGTCACCTTACCCCACCCCCAGAATGGCAGTCAGGGAACCAGGGGGTCAGAAAAAAATAAAAATAAAATAGAAATTTACTAACAAACCTAGACCCCAACACACACACCACCGTCCCCAAATGTGCTGTTGATGTCTGTTGTTTTAAAGTGCACTTAAAAAAAGGGAAATAGAAGGAGCATAGGCTGGCATAATGCTAGTTTCCCCTCCACTCCAACTCTAACCCAGGCCCTTATTGTCTAAATGCATAATTGTGAGTGAGCACAAGAACAGTAAGCGAGAGTGGTGTCATCTCGACACCTATAACCATAGTGCTCACCCCAATTTCCTATATGTGAATTTTATGAGGATGTATATGAGTGACTGTCTAAAGTGTATATAAAATTGAGTCCTAGGTGGTTCTGAACAACAGAGATGTAAAGAACATTGCAGCACACCTGAGCCTCAAAATCCCTACATGTATTAATTTGAAATGAAGAGGGCGGAGGCACGCGGTGAGGGATAGGGAGAAAATAACTACAGGAACAATGCTCCCGCAGCGAGTCGGCTCCCCCGCTGACCCTGCATACCCCCACCCAGTTCGCCAACGTCCACCCAAGAATCGAGGCCAAACACCTCTTGACCGCCAGGCCCATTTAGCCCCAGACCAGAGAGGGACACGGCCACGAGGGCCGCCAGTAGCATGACCAACAGCCCACATCCACCAGGGCCGCCAAGACCCCTGCTAACCGCAGTCAGCCCGCCGCCCAGGAGGACACAAAATCCCACATGGACGACATGGCCAAGAGCGCCCGCCTAACCGCCGACAGAGCCAGGAAGCACCGGGAGCAGGCCCCCACCATAGTAAAGGGCCCGCCCACCGGCCATGCATAGTCCTAGAGTGACGTGCGGTGAGGTTCATGGCTGGTGAGGCACTGTGCAGTTTTTTTTCATATGTATAATGAAAAACTGACAAAAAATGTTCTCCACGTTTTGGCTTCTGTCTGCCATAGCTTCTTCAGTGCTTTGGATACTTTGGATAGCGTTATTTTCTTCTTTTATAATACATGAACCCTACAGAGTAGTTTATTCGCCATTTGATGGCAGCAGTTAACGGGCTGTGTTTAAAATCTCATATCAGCAATCTTTACACATACAAACGGTACACACAAAAAAGCACATTTAATTTGGAGAAAAAATTATTTTTGTGTTACCTTTACTTATAAATGAAATTAAAATATAATAAAATCTATTTTATTTTACAGAAAAGAACTGTGAGAATTATTACAAGAAAGCCTTACTGTCATCCATCTAATATATTATTTAAACAACTCAAAGTACTGAAGTTTTATGATTTGGTGGACTATAATATTTTGTTAGTAATAGAACCCTCAAATGTTCAAATGTATTTTGTTAAGAGAGAAAGCTGCTAGTCTAAAGGGAAGTGATTTTTTTGCAAAGCCAATGTATAGAACTAGTTTGAAGGGATGGTTTATTTCAATACAGGGAGTTGAATTGTGGAATGGTTTGGGAAATGATGTTAAAGATGTAAACTCTGTGCTTATGTTTAAAAAAAGATCAAAAATAAATTGTTAAAATACTAAAACTTTTAGTTAAGTGTTTAATGTTCTAGATATTTGTAGATTGTGAAAAGTTACTCTTTTTGCTCTGTTACTTATAGATAATTATTGTTTTAATGGATTGTTTGAACTTGTTTTGTTTTTGAAAAAAGGGGCAGATAAAATAAGATTTCTTCGTATTCTTTCATATAATATGTGATATGTTTTTTTATTTTTCTTCTGGTTTTTAATGTAAAATGAATAAATAAAAATAAATAATTAAATGAAATCCGTGAGCCACTCTCTGAACAAAGATGACTTTTTTCTACAAGTCTTCCTTGTCGGCTTTCAGTGTTAAAAAGTCTCTCTGCCTCGAAGGAGATCATTGCCAGAGAAAGCCTTCCTTGATCAGAAATGTAATCAGGAGAAAAAAATAACTGAATCACTGCACTTTCCTCTGTCACTTCCTCCTGCACAGCTCAGAGGCTCTGAGCTCAGTAGCCCCGCCTCCCTCATGGAGGCTCGCCGCGTGTGTGTGTGAAACTGGGCACCTTCACAGCCGTTTTATGATCGCTCAGCGCACACATACAGTTTTAAACAAAAACACTACACATTATATTAGCTAAACTATAGAAATGTAGTTTATATAGCAAAAGTATTTGGACATTTTAATAGAGAAAAAATAGGCAGCTCACTGCAGCTCATACGGTGGCCGAGGGGTGCAAACGCGCTGCAAGAAATAAACACGGCTGCAAATTTTAAAAAACAGCAGCAAATTTTAAAAAACAGCTGCAAATTTTAAGAAACGGCAGCAAATTTTAAAAAACAGCTGCAAATTTTAAACACGGCTGCAAATTTAAAAAAACAGCAGCAAATTTAAAAATACGGCTGCAAATAGAAAAAGCTACAACGGAAGTGCTCCAGACCACTAGGGGCAGTCGAACAAAAAAGAGGTATTGACGCAGCGTATCTGTACTTCTTCTTCTGGGTCGATTCTCCCTCGAGATTTGAAACTTCACGGAATTTCATTCATTCAACCTTTATTTATAGAGGTTAAATTACAAGATATAGCTTAAGGTAAGGTTAATAAACTCTGTATTTACGTGTTTGTTAGTTGTGGTAATGTTATCCATCATTGCTGCAACTTTAGCCACAGTAGCTAACGCTGCCTGTCAGTGATGTAATGCTTTAACGTTTACTTTCTGTATTTACGTGTTAGTTGGCTATGATAACGTTAATCATCATTATCAATTTACTATTCTGTAACTGTTTAAGGAAACAGCCTCTGATCTAGCTAGCAGCCACAGGTAGCTAAACTGTACACTGCTGCTGTGTCAGTGCTGTAAATGTTTATCTATTCAAGTCTCTGACATCTTACAACACTGTTGTTTAGAATAGCATTTTAAATATTAAATTAAAAGCTAATCTCTGACATCTTACAACACTGTTGTTTAGAATAGCATTTTAAATATTAAATTAAAAGCTATATGTCAAACCATTTCCATGTTCTGATGCGATTAATAATTCATCTTTTTGTTTTCTTTTTGTGTCCATCTCTCTCACCACCTAACAAACATGGCACAGTCATCAACACGTTGTTATTGCAGTGTGCCATGTTGATCCAATAATAAAAAGATCACAAAATATCACAACGCTGCCTCCATCCAGCATCCAGCCACATGTATGGCTCCTCCACAACCAACCAGAGGATTGAGTCCTGGTGGTCCATATTCAGAAAGGGAAGGTAAGTGGTCTTCATAAACTAATTTAATTACAAGTAACCATAATTCAAACATGGATATACTGAAAATAACTTGATTTCTGTTGGTGTCAGTTCTGGATGCAGATCTTCGAGAAGCTGGATTCTTCACGGGAGTCACGAGCACCAGTGTCTGCTGACATATTGTTTTGGTGATGTTCTTCAGAGAGACTT
>JBBPBX010083276.1:0-15560 GCA_038048925.1 Garcialebias charrua | reverse complement strand
TATATATATATATATATATCAGGCCATGTCACAGTCATGCCTGTACAAAACCACACTGGTGCTCTGGGACCATGACACACCTCTTATTACCTTCTTTTGAAGGTTTTCAAGTTTCCTGATATAACTAGTTTAAGTGTTTCACCATTCAAAATAGCAATAATGCTTATCCGGTTCAACAAGAGTTTACATATTTAAAAGTGTAATAAAGGCAGATAAAACCTAATTAAAATAATATAGGATCATATTCAATTGGCTAATGAAGATAGGACTTGAATATGGTGGAAAATAAAGTTCTCCAATGATGAGATTCTTGTTCATTTAGACAGGCAGACAGACAGACAGACCTGTCCACACTCCAGGATGGGTGGACAGACAGACAGACAGACAGACAGACAGACAGACAGACAGACAGACAGACAGACAGACAGACAGACAGACAGACAGACAGACAGACAGACTTAAATAAATGTGTGTATATTTTTAGTTACATCCCATGTCAAAGGCATTACTGGAAAAATAAAGGTCCCCACTTGGTCTGTATAGAACGACAGAGGTCCACTGTTGGCTGGTGAAGAACCACACAGGTCCCCACTAAGATAGGATGGAGCAACATACACACTCCAGAATGGGTGGATAAAGAAGTAATTAACTGAATTATTTTTTAAGACAAAAAATATGTAAGCTGAATCAAAACAACTTAAGGTAAACTATTTCAGTTGATATAAACTACAGATCCCAAAGTTTGTCAGACATGTTTCCTCAGCATGGAAAGGTTGAATAGTATATGAACTGACAGTCCAATAGTAAAGGAATCTGTAGTACAAAGTGGTCAGAATACAGAGTAAAAAAGTTATTTACAGAGCACATTTTTAAAGACAAATTTACAACAGCCCATGTCAAACCTATTAGAAAATAAATGGTCCACACTTGGTTTGTATAAAATGACACAAGTGCCCTCTTGGATAGTATGGAGCAACATACACACTTTTTTATCCAGGTATTTAATTAATCTGCTATGAACAGCTCTTTCGAGAACCTTTGATAAAATATCATTTTTATTTCTGTATTTGTAAATTGGAATAATTTTGCAATGCTAGCCATTTTTGGCATCATACCATGTACGGTAGTACTAAAAGGTTCATTCAGGGTGCCAGAGATTTAACTATGGAATTAGATATTGCAAGCAGAATTTTACTGTGAATCCCATCAATTCCTTCTTGGAAAAACTTTTCAAATTTTTAATGATTCCTTTTAGTTAGTTTTCCTCATTAGGCTTCATAAAAAGGAGTGAAACTAAAGACCAGCAAGATGTTTTTTGTAAGATTCTCTCTGGGGATGATTGATTTTTGTTTGCATGATTTTGACCGTTTTGGTGGCCTTAGAATCGCTTCTCTGTTTTTTGCAGATGATGTGGTCCTATTGGCTTCATCAGCTCGTGATCTACAGCTTTCGCTGGAGCGGTTTGCAGCTGAATGTGATGCGGCCGGGATGAGGATCAGTTCCTCCAAATCCGAGGCCATGGTCTTGAGCCGGAAAAGGGTAGCATGCCCTCTCCGGGTCGGGGAGGAGGTCCTGCCCCAAGTGGAGGAGTTTAAGTATCTCGGGATCTTGTTCACGAATGAGGGAAAACTGGAGCGTGAGATCGATAGGCGGATAGGTGCAGCGTCCGCAGTGAAGCGGGCGCTGTACCGGTCTGTCGTGGTGAAGAGAGAGCTGAGTCAAAAGGCAAAGCTCTCAATTTACCGATCGATCTACGTTCCCACCCTCATCTATGGTCATGAGCTTTGGGTTATGACCGAAAGAACAAGATCTCGGATACAAGCGGCTGAAATGAGTTTTCTCCGCAGGGTGGCTGGACTCTCCCTTAGAGATAGGGTGAGAAGCTCAGTCATCCGGGAGGGACTCGGAGTAGAGCCGCTGCTTCTCCACATCGAGAGGAGCCAGTTGAGGTGGCTCGGGCATCTGGTTAGGATGCCTCCTGGACGCCTCCCTGGTGAGGTGTTCCGGGCATGTCCCACCGGGAGGAGACCCAGAGGAAGACCCAGGATACGCTGGAGGGACTATGTTTCTCGGCTGGCCTGGGAACGCCTTGGGATTCCCCCAGAGGAGCTGCTCCAAGTGGCTGGGGAGAGGGAAGTCTGGGCCTCCCTACTTAGGCTGCTACCCCTGCGACCCGACCCCGGATAAGCGGAAGAAAATGGATGGATGGATGGATGGATTTTGACCAATAGATTAAAAGTGATTATTAAATATGTCGGCAAGCTGATGTAAATCCCCAAGTTGAGATTCTGAGAGCTCTGGTGGTTTATGGCCCCTATTGAGACCGTTCTTTTACAATCAACCAAGTTTTTTTGGAGTTTCCCTGAGCAGAATTTATATGATTAGTATAATAATTACATTTGCTCTTCCTTATTATTTATGCCAATATGTTTCTGTACAATTTATACTTCATTTTATTAAGATTACTGGGAGTTTTTAAACCTTACTGATCACAGATTGTTTTTATGTTTAGTAAAATTTAGTATCCCTTTAGTAAGCCAGGGGATTTTTTTCTGTGAGTGACAGTCCTTTCTGGAATAGTTAATCTTACAGCTTCAGATAATTAATGAATCAATTATTATGTGCAGAATCAGGATCACTTGCATTGAAAACACTGGCCCAAGTTTAGGTTCTAATGCTTGCACCAAGCTGTAGCAGAGTCCATTCATTCAGCAACATACTAGTTATCTCAAAATGTGGAGGTGCAGCTTTTTGTACATAAATCAGAAACGTCACAGCAGAAAAATGGTCTGACTTATCAGACCATTCCCAGTCTCCAGCTTAGTATTTTGGATATTCGTAACAATATAGTCAATGATAGATCTGGAGGAGTGTGTTACACTAGTGTAAGTATTTATGGTCAGATAAAAGGAAATGGAGTGAAGAATGCTATAAAATTAATTTGTAATTCATTGTCCTTGAAGACATCAATATTAAAATCACCAATAATAGATCCTTCCCAGTCCCAGTTTTGGTTTTCTTCTCCCGCACTTCAACCCGGTGGTCAGAAATCTTGGAGTGCAGCTTGACTCCAACTTAAAGCTTGATAAACAGATCAGTTCTGTTGTCAAGACCAGCTTTTTCCAGCTCCGTCTGCTCTCTAAAGTCAAGTCATTTCTCAGCCGTGGTGATCTGGAGAAGGCCATCCATGCCTTTGTGACCTCCAGACTTGATTATTGTAATGCTTTGTATGTTGGTATTAATCAATCCTCCATCTCCCGTTTACAGCTTGTACAGAACTCTGCCGCGCGCTTTTTGACCAACACACGAAAATATGAACACATCACTCCTGTCCTGTCCTCTCTACACTGGCTCCCGGTTCAGTTCAGGATACAGTTCAAGCTGCTGCTGTTTGTTTTCAAAGCTCTGAATGGACTTGCACCTCTCTACATCTCAGAACTTTTGGAAGTCCACCAGCCCGGCAGAGCTTTACGATCTGCCAGTCAACACCTGCTGGAGGTGCCTCGCTCAAGGTACAAACAATGGGGAGACCGGTCATTTTCTGTTGCCGGCCCAAAAGCCTGGAACAGTCTCCCCCTTGAGCTGCGTGCCACCTCTGATCTGACTCTGTTTAAAACCAGACTGAAGACCCACTTGTTCAAAAAAGCTTTCAGTGTGTAACTTTTATTACTTTTGGTATTTTAGTATGTAGCATTTTTATTTCCATTGCCTTCTTTTATTGCTGTTGTTTCTTATTCTATTTTCATTGATTTATTGTTCCAGTTTATTCATCTTTTTATCCTGTTAAGCACCTTGGTCAATGCAAGGCATTGTAGGAAGGTGCTATACAAATAAAGTTTATTATTATTATTATTATTATTATTATTATTATTATTATTATTATTAATAAGGATATAATTAATATTTTTCAAATTAAAAGAATATAGGATTATATTCAATTGGCTCAAGAAGATAGTAGGATTTGAATCGGGTGGATAATAAATTTCTCAAATGATGAGATTCTTGTTCATATAGACAGACAGACAGACAGACAGACAGACAGACAGACAGACAGACAGACAGACAGACAGACAGACAGGCAGGCAGGCAGGCAGGCAGGCAGGCAGGCAGACAGGCAGACAGACAGAAATAACTAAATAAATATGTGTGTATATTTTTAGTTCCAGCCCATGTCAAAGGCATTACAGGAAAAATAAAGGTCCGTACTTGGTTTGTATAGAACGACAGAGGTCCACTGTTGGCTGGTGAAGAACCACACAGGTCCCCACTAAGATAGGATAGAGCAACATACACACTCCAGGATGGGTGGATAAAGAAGTAATTAACTGAATTATTTTTTAAGACAAAAAATATGTAAGCTGAATCAAAACAACTTAAGGTAAACTATTTCAGTTGATATAAACTACAGATCCCAAAGTTTGTCAGACATGTTTCCTTAGCATGGAAAGGTTAAATGGTATATGAACAGACACTCCAATAGTGAAGGGATCTGCAGTACAAAGTAGTCAGAATAAAGAGTAAAATCTTTATTTACAGAGCACATTTTTAAAGACAAATTTACAACAGCCTATGTCAAACCTATTAGAAAATAAATGGTCCACACTTGGTTTGTATAAAACCACACAGGTCCCCTCTTGGATTGAATAAATCAACATACACACTCCCCGATAGGTGGGTACAGCAGAAATTAACCGAACTAATGTTTTTTAGACATATTTATATCAGGCCATGTCACAGTCATGCCTGTAAAAAACTACACTGGGGTTCTGGGACCATGACACACTTGTCTTTTTTGAAGGCTTTCAAGTTTCCTGATATAACTAGTTTAAGTGTTGCACCATTCAAAATAGCAATAATTATTATGCGGCTCAACAAGAGTTTACATATTTAAAAGTGTAATAAAGGTAGATAAAACCTTAATTTAAAAAACAGGCCAACATACTTGGACAACTTTGTCAGTAGATATTCTCTATGAAGTTCACAATTGAAGAACTCGTCTATGAAGACTCCTGGGAAAACTGTAGAACTCATTCTCATTATTTATTCATTTTCAATTTTAAGATTTATTTGATTCATTTGGTCTAATCAAAATAAAATTAGTTTAGCTGATTTTAAGAGAGAACTTGTTTAGATTTTTGAATCGTTTACAAAGTCACTAAAATAAATGACAAAGAGTAACGGTCCAAAAATTTAATCCTAGGGAACTCCATGTTTGATGTCCACAATTTATGGTGATTAAAAGCTACATAATGATGTCTACCAAAAAGGTAACGTTTAAACCAATTAAATGCCATCACTTTAATTCCATACCGGGAAATGGAAATAATCTGATGTTTATCTAGGTATTTAGTTAATCTGCTATGGACAGCTCTTTCGAGAACCTTTGGTAAAATATCATTTTTATTTCTGTATTTGTAAATTGGAATAATTTTGCAATGCTAGCCATTTTTGGCATCATACCATGTACGGTAGTACTAAAAGGTTCATTCAGGGTGCCAGAGGTTTAACTATGGAATTAGACATTGCAAGCAGAATTTTACTGTGAATCCCATCAACTCCTTCTGTATAAAAACTTTTCAAATTTTTAATGATTCCTTTTAGTTAGTTTTCCTCATTAGGCTTCATAAAAAGGAGTGCAACTAAAGACCAGCAAGATGTTTTTTGTAAGATTCTCTCTGGGGATGATTGATTTTTGTTTGCAAGATTTTGACCAATAGATAAAAAGTGATTATTAAATCTGTCGGCAAGCTGATGTAAATCCCCAAGTTGAGATTCTGAGAGCTCTGGTGGTTTATGGCCCCTATTGAAAACTTTATTTTACAATCAACCAAGTCTCTTTGGAGTTTCCCTGAGCAGAATTTATATGATTAGTATAATAATTACATTTGCTCTTCCATATTATTTATGCCAATATGTTTCTATACAATTTATACTTCATTTTATTAAGATTACTGGGAGTTTTTAAACCTTACTGATCACAGATTGTTTTTATGTTTAGTAGAATTTAGTATCCCTTTCGTAAGCCATGGGATTTGTTCATTTTTTCTGTGAGTGACAGTCCTCTCTGGAATAGTTAATCTTACAGCTTCAGATAATTAATGAATCAATTATTATGTGCAGAATCAGGATCACTTGCATTGAAAACACTGGCCCAAGTTTAGGTTCTAATGCTTGCACCAAGCTGTAGCAGAGTCCATTCATTCAGCAACATACTAGTTATTTCAAAATGTGGAGGTGCAGATTTATGTACATAAATCAGAAACGTCACAGCAGAAAAATGGTCTGACTTATCAGACCATTCCCAGTCTCCAGCTTAGTATTTTGGATATTCGTAACAATATAGTCAATGATAGATCTGGAGGAGTGTGTTACACTAGTGTAAGTATTTATGGTCAGATAAAAGGAAGTGGCGTGAAGAATGTTATAAAATTAATTTGTAACTGCATTGTCCTTGAAGACATCAATATTAAAATCGCCAATAAGGATACAATTAATATTTTTCAAGGATTATATTCAATTGGCTAATGAAGTTAGTAGAATTTGAATCTGGTGAACAATAAATTTCTCCAATGATGAGATTCTTGTTCATTTAGACAGACAGACAGAAAGACAGACAGACAGACAGACTTAAATAAATATGTCTGTATATTTTTTAGTTCCAGCCCATGTCAAAGGCATTACAGGAAAAATATATGTCCCCGCTTGATCTTTATAGAACGACAGGGGTCCACTGTTGGCTGGTGAAGAACAACACAGGTCCCCACTAAGATAGGATGGAGTAACACAACACTCCAGGATGGGTGGATAAAGAAGAAATCATCTGAATTATTTTTTGAGATTAAAAAAAAATATGTAAGCTGAATCAAAACAACTTAAGGAGAACTATTTCAGTTGATATAAACTACAGATCCCAAAGTTTGTCAGACATGTTTCCCCAACATTTAAAGGTTAAATGGTATATGAACTGAAATGCCAATAGTGAAGGGATCTGCAGCACAAAGTGGTCAGAATAAAAAGTAAAATAATTATTTATAGAGCACATTTTTAAAGACAAATTTACAACAGCCTATGTCAAACCTATTAGAAAATAAAAGGTCCACACTTGGTTTGTATAAATCGACACAAGTCCCCTCTTGGATAGTATGGAGCAACATACACACTCCAGGATGGGAGTATACTGCAGAAATTAACTGAACTAATGTTTTTTAGACATATTTAAATCAGGCCATGTCACAGTCATGCCTGTACAAAACCACACTGGTGTTCTATTTATTTTTATGGAACTACAGTATTATTAACCGTACATATGAAATGTCTGGATGTTAAATGTAAGATTTTTGAATTTAATTTTAGATACTTGTTTCAATCTAAATTTATTTTACTTAGTTTTTCTCATTTCATCAAATTAGGATATTTTCAGTCAAACCTACCTGTTAACTTTTTGTAAACATTTCATAGGAGACCTGTCAGGTTGAATGGACTTGGTCTCAAAGTAGAACTTCAATGTTGGAAGTGTCAGAAAGGATGATTTACACTTTGTCTTTATGAATGTCCTCTTATTAGAACTTTTTTGTTAGTTGTAGGTTTTAAAGTGACTGATTGGGAAGAACTGTGCCACTTTGTCATTGACTGTGTTTATTTAGGTATAAAGAACAGATAGTTAAAGCAAAGCAACATTTAATACAACTTAAAAGGAAATATAAGGAAGTCATTTTCACAAGATGTGAGAGATAACACTAATGTGTATATGTAAATTGAGGCTAACACATATGAGTGTGTGGGTAAGGATGTATGGATGTATACACTTAGACAAATATCTAAGTGTATACACTTAGACAAACCCAGGTAAAATAAAAACTGTATTAACCTGTTTACTGTAATTTTTTATTTGATTTATTAATGAGGGTCCATCTGTAAATATGGTATCTTAACTAACTCCAAATATTATATTACAATTATTTCTCTAGTGCCAACAAACATTCTCCCAGGGCACTGTACAATATTCACATAAAAGGCAATTAGAGTTAAAAATCTAAGAAACCCAGAAGAATGCAATGAATCTTTAATTTATCGCAGTCTCCCATCCTGAGCAAGCACATTGGCGACAGTGGAGAGGAAAACTTCCTTTTAACAGGAAGAAACCTCCAGCAGAACCAGGCTCAGGATGAGCAGCCCTCTGCCTTGACTGGCTAGGTTTGAGCACAGCTCCCATTTCAAAATCAGTATGTTAAAGCTCCATTTCAATGGACTACCATCACTGTGACCCTTACACTGACGCTCCGTGGTGCGAGCTCCCAGCATTCAAGCACAAAACAATGACGCTCTGTGGTGCAAGCTCCCAGAATTCAGGCACAAAACAATGATGCTCCGTGGTGCAAGCTCCCATAATTCAGGCACAAAACACTGATGCTCCGCGGTGCAAGCTCCCAGAATTCAGGCACAAAACAATGATGCTCTGTGGTGCAAGATCCCAGAATTCAGGCACAAAACACTGATGCTCCGCGGTGCAAGCTCCCAGAATTCAGTCACAAAACAATGATGCTCTGTGGTGCAAGATCCCAGAATTCAGGCACAAAACACTGATGCTCCATAACAATAGTGGTTAACATTGTCTGTCCATCATGTGAGGTGTCGGGATTCTGGTTCCAAGCATTTGCTGTGTTATTCTTGGCACAAGCCCCTCTTTACAGCTGCAATTTTGTTGTGCACAAAATATTTAACTGCTTTCCAGTACATCCCATTGTCCCTTAGGATCTGATTCTCATTTAGGCATCTTTCACTTTTCCAGGGATCTTCAGTTCCTTCAGGAGGTCCTTGAAATGCTGGACAATGACTTCTCTTTCTGTCTCTGACCAGGGCCTTTTGGGTTTACCTGTAAGCAAATGAGGGAAGAGAAGGAATAAATTGATTAATAAAAAGCCACCAACACCAAATTTAGGATATAAAAGTCAATATTTTTAATTTACAGTATATTTATAGAGATAACTGAATAACATACCCTTTTGACTTGATGGCAACAATGACTTCTTATTGCCCTCAGCTGCCTTGCATGATGAAGTTCTCTCCTTGCAGTGTTTCTCCTTTGAAGTTTCTGAAATATATGTCAATGAAAAATTTATATCAGATTGAAACAATATAATTTTAAAACTATTCATTAAGTTCAGATTTTTTTCTTTACCATTACTATACAGGAGAAAAAAATACCTTTTTGATTTCTGTTAACAGTCCCCTCAGATTAGACATCTGCTTCTGAGTCACTGGACTCCTCCTCAGCTGCAACAAAATGTTTTCAGTACATATTTAAACACAACATTTATTTTTTTTGCTGATGTTTGGTGTGATGTCTTCCAGGGATTTTCCTTTGAATTTACCCATTCCACCTTGCAGAGCAAAAAGAAGTCTACTGACTTTTGCCATTTGGAGTGTTTCTTCGGGCAGTCGGTAAAATTCCCATCCATCCATCCATCCATCTTCTTCCGCTTATCCGGGGTCGGGTCGCGGGGGTAGCAGCCTAAGTAGGGAGGCCCAGACTTCCCTCTCCCCAGCCACTTGGAGCAGCTCCTCCGGGGGAATCCCAAGGCGTTCCCAGGCCAGCCGAGAAACATAGTCCCTCCAGCGCGTCCTGGGTCTTCCTCTGGGTCTCCTCCCGGTGGGACATGCCCGGAACACCTCACCAGGGAGGCGTCCAGGAGGCATCCTAACCAGATGCCCGAGCCACCTCAACTGGCTCCTCTCGATGTGGAGAAGCAGCGGCTCTACTCCGAGTCCCTCCCGGATGACTGAGCTTCTCACCCTATCTCTAAGGGAGAGTCCAGCCACCCTGCGGAGAAAACTCATTTCAGCCGCTTGTATCCGAGATCTTGTTCTTTCGGTCATAACCCAAAGCTCATGACCATAGATGAGGGTGGGAACGTAGATCGATCGGTAAATTGAGAGCTTTGCCTTTTGACTCAGCTCTCTCTTCACCACGACAGACCGGTACAGCGCCCGCTTCACTGCGGACGCTGCACCTATCCGCCTATCGATCTCACGCTCCAGTTTTCCCTCATTCGTGAACAAGATCCCGAGATACTTAAACTCCTCCACTTGGGGCAGGACCTCCTCCCCGACCCGGAGAGGGCATGCTACCCTTTTCCGGCTCAAGACCATGGCCTCGGATTTGGAGGAACTGATCCTCATCCCGGCCGCATCACACTCGGCTGCAAACCGCTCCAGTGAAAGTTGTAAATCACGAACTGATGAAGCCAGTAGGACCACATCATCTGCAAAAAACAGAGAAGCGATTCTAAGGTCACCAAAACGGATCCTCTCAACACCTTGGCTGCGCCTAGAAATTCTGTCCATAAAAGTTATGAACAGAATCGGTGACAAAGGGCAACCTTGGCGGAGTCCAACTCTCACCGGAAACGAGCCTGACTTACTGCCGGCAATGCGGACCAAGCTCTGACACCGGTCGTACAGGGACCTAACAGCCCTTATCAAAGGGCCTGGTACCCCATACTCCCGGAGTACCCCCCACAGAACCCCCCGAGGGATGCGGTCGAATGCCTTCTCCAAGTCCACAAAGCACATGTAAAATTCCCAGTGTACCTCAATATCATGTCCCATGAAAGTTGCCAGCTGGTCTAGTTCGTGGGTTTGTAGGTTTAAGAGTTGTGAAACTGTGGCTACATGCTTCCGTAGTTTGGTTGATGTGAGATTCTGTGGGAGTTTAGCTCCACAGCTTTCTGCAAACCGTCAAGCAGTCACATCCACGAAAGCTCTCTTGGGATCTATGATATGGACTAGCAAAAATGTAGGGATTGTTGGGGGAAATTTTCTAGTTAAGTCAACTAGTTCGGGTTAAGAGTGATAGTTGTATAAAAATTACCATTTTAAGTTATATTTACCTAACCATATAAAGCAAATAACCAATATAACATTTAAAGCTACTTATGTTTTGTGAAAATAAGTAATAACATTTACTCTAATGTAATTAAGTACTCTTTTGATCTTCAAATTGTATTGAATGCAACACTAAATATTACAAAAGAGGAGAAAACCAAAACATTTTAATGTTCCAATATATTTAATTTTTACAGAAAACTGCTGCAAAGAATAATAATAATAATAATAATAATAATAATAATAATAATAATAATGAATTCAATTTATAATGCACTTTTCATTAATGAAAATCTCAAAGTGCTACAAGGTGCAACAGAATTAAATGTCAATAAAACAAATAATAAAACAATTAAAATCAATAACAGTATCAGCTAAGATCAAAAGTAGAATCATGAGGAGGTAGAGTATGCTCGGTTGAAAAGAAAGGTCTTCAAGCCGCTCTTAAAGTCAACCACAGACTGTGGGGCTCTCAGACAATCAGGAAGAGAGTTCCACAGGTGGGGGGCAGCCACACTGAAAGCCCGGTCACCCATGGTCCTTAAAGTGAAACTAAACCCAGGTTGAGACGGTAACTCCTCCTTCCAAAATCTCCCTGAAAATGGGCATGTCGAGAGACAAGGAGGGGTGGAGGTAGAGTTGTGCTTTTGTTCACGCCTCCACCTGCAACAACCTAAAGCAAATTAAACCTCTAGCCAACAACATACACCAAGCAACAACAAAGAATAAACATGTAGATGTATTTATCCATTCCACCCATTCCATCCAAAACCAAAGGCCTAAAAAAATGAAAATGAAAAGAAAAATAAAACCGCTTGTCAGGAGTGAAATGCAGCATTTCCATATAAGGTATGCACTTCTCATCTCTGCAGGGGATTGGCTCTGCTTGAACCACCTGTGTGACATCACACATGAGCAGACATGTCACACATGAGCGTTTGCACAAATAAGAAAATTAAGGTGTAATCCACCAGTTCAACCCATAGAACTACCGTAAACACATATTTAGACCAAATATTGCCAAATATTGCCAATTTACACAGATATGCACAATTATGTGAGAATAAACACAGCCATAGTGCTAGATAACATTTTAAACACATTCTAGGGAGTTTATCAGCTAAAAAAAGTTAATTTTGGGTTTAGTCGCACTTTAATTTGGTTCTCGGAATGTGAAGGAGATTACTGTTCTGTGACCGCAGCGAACGGGTGGATGAGTATGGAATAAGAATATCCTTCAGATAATCTGGTGAAGTTCCGTGTAAGCATTGATGTGTGATGAGAGCAGTTTTGTACTGAATTCTGTAGGCGACAGGAAGCCAATGAAGGTTATGGAGAATGGGCGTAATATGTTCAAATTTACGAACTCTCAACAAGATCCTTGCTGCACTGTTTTGAATATATTGAAGTTTCTGAAGGTTTTTGCCAGGGATTCCAATAAACAGGGAGTTGCAGTAGTCGAGCCTGGAGGAGACAAAAGCATGGACGAGCTTCTCAGCATCGGAAAAAGATAGGGATGGGCGAAGTCTGGAGATGTTTCGAAGATGGAAGAAGCAAGTTTTAAACAGATGCTTAATGTGATTTTCAAATGTAAGATTGGAGTCCATTTTTATTCCAAGATTAGTAACAGAGGTGGAGAGGGGGATGTCTTGTCCAGAAAAGGAAAGTCTTGTTATAGGAGATGTTTGTACCTGGTGAGGGGTGCCAATCAGTATGGCCTCAGTCTTGGAGCAGTTTAATTGAAGAAAGTTCTGATTCATCCATTCCCTAATTGCCTCCAGGCAGGCAGAGAGGGCAGTGAGTGAAGATGGAGATGACAAGGTGGAAGATGAGGATGCTCCAGTCCTGATGTAGAGCTGTGTATCGTCGGCATAACAGTGAAAAGAAATGTTGAACTGATTAATAATTTGACCTAAAGGCAGCATGTAAAGGGAAAACAGCAGGGGCCCCAGAACCGACCCCTGAGGGACACCACAGGAGACACAGACTGTCTGGGACGTGGCGTTGCCAAGACTAACACATTCCAGCCTGTTGGAGAGGAAAGATTTGAACCAGTCCAGGACGGTGTCGCAGAGACCGACCTCCACATGAAGACGGTGGAGGAGGATACTATGGTCCACAGTGTCGAAGGCTGCAGTGAGGTCAAGGAGGACAAGGATGGAGGGAGAGCCAGTGTCAGCAGCCAAGAGGACATCATTGGTAACCCTCAGCAATGCAGTCTCTGTACTGTGAGCTGCCCTGAATCCAGACTGGAACTTCTCATACAGGGAGTGTTGTTGTAGGTGATCCTGCAGCTGAGCAGCAACAGCTTTTTCCAGCACTTTAGACAGAAAAGGGAGGTGTGAAATTGGGCGGTAATTAGAAAAAATGTCGGGATCCAAATTAGATTTTTTCAGAAGAGGCCTAATGATGGCGGTTTTTAGAGGCAGTGGAACATGACCAGATTGTAGAGACTGATTTATTATTTGAGTGATAAGTGGGCCTATTGCAGAATGATTGGTTTTTATGAGAGACGAGGGGAAAGGATCCAGGGCGCAGGATGAAGGCTTCATTTTCTTGATGATGGCCTCCACCTCACTCTGAACAACTTCGTCAAAGCTGTTTAGGGTCCCAGAATGCAGACGGGTGGGTGGCACACTGAGAACGGGGAGGTTGTGGAGCTGAGATCTGATAGTGTCAACTTTGGTTTTAAAAGATGAAAGAAACAGGTCGCATTTTTGAGCAGAGTCCTCAAGAGTTTGCTTAATGGGATTAAGCAGACGAGTGATTGTGGAGAAGAGCTGTTTAGAGTTTCCAGGGCAGGTGTTGATGATGTTAGAATAATATTTGGAGCGTGCTTCTTTAAGAGAATAGGCGTACGCTTTCTGATGTTCTTTATATGCCTGCTTATGCACAGAGAGACCAGATGATTTTACACGTCTCTCAATAGCACGGCCAGTTGCCTTCATCTTGCGCAGCTCATCAGTGTACCAAGGGGCTGAACGCGAGAAAGACACCAGTCTTGTCTTCAAGGGGGCGTGTAGGTCCAGGAGCTCCCGAAGAGATTGGTTGTAGTAATCCACAGAGTCATCTGCAGAAGGATGATTGACAGCGGTCAGGGTGTGAAGATCAGCAGACAGAACATCAAGGGAAATGTTTTTAAGGTCACGGAACTGGATGGGTCGTTTTGGGTTTGAAGCAGGCGAAGATGAAGGCACTTCCAGGGAGATGACCCTGTGGTCTGAGACACCCAGGTCATATACAGATAAGTTATTGATGAGTACAGTGTCTGTAATCACCAAATCCAGAGTATGCCCCCTGCTGTGCGTAGGGGCGTCAACATGTTGAGTGAGATTAAGAGAGTCCAGAAGAGACTTAAAATCTGTTGCCAGAGGTGAAGAAGAATTGTCCACGTGGATATTTAAGTCGCCAAGAAAAATAGTCTTCACAGGGGAGGTGCAGAAAAAAGTGAGGAGGTCATGCATCTCTGAGTTAAATGAAACATGCGGTTTGGGAGGTCTATAAATTAATATAACATTCATCAGGAGTGGGGCTTTGAAGCTGAAAGCCAGACATTCAAAAGAAGAAAAGTTCTGAGAAGACAGATGAGACAATTTTAAATTACTGCGATAAATTACCGCCACCCCTCCCTGGGCTGCCACCTTACCGTGGTGGAGGGGTTTGAGTGTCCCAATGATCCTAGGAGCTATGCTGTCAGGGGCTTTATGCCCCTAGTAGGGTCACCCAAGGCAGACAGGTCCTAGGTGAGGGACGAGACAAAGCGCAGCCCACAAGACCCCTTATGATGAGTAATATAAATGGAAACAATGTTCCCTCGCCCGGACGCGGGTCACCGGGGCCCCACTCTGGAGCCAGGCCCGGAGGAGGGGCACGTTGGCGAGCGCCTGGTGGCCGGGCTTTCACCCATGGAGCTCGGCCGGGCACAGCCCGAAGAGGAGACGTGGGTCCCCCTTCCCATAGGCTCACCACCTGTGGGAGGGGCCAAAGGGGTCGGGTGCATTGTGGAATGGGTGGTGGCCGAGGGCGGGGACCCTGGCGGTCTGATCCTCGGCTACAGAAGCTGGCCATTGGGACATGGAATGTCACCTCTCTGGTGGGGAAGGAGCCTGAGCTAGTGTGTGAGGTTGAGAGGTTCCGGCTAGAAATAGTCGGACTCACCTCAACGCATGGCTCTGGCTCTGGAACCAGTTTCCTTGAGAGGGGTTGGACACTCTTCCACTCTGGAGTTGCCCCTGGTGAGAGGCGCCGAGCAGGAGTGGGCATACTTGTTGCCCCCCATCTTGGTGCCTGTACGTTGGGGTTCACCCCGGTGAACGAGAGGGTAGCCTCCCTTCGCCTACGTGTGGGGGGACGGGCTCTGACTGTTGTTTGTGCCTATGCGCCGAACGGCAGCGCAGATTACCCACCCTTTTTGGAGTCCTTGGAGGGGGTATTGGAGGGTGCGCCTCCTGGGGACTCCCTTGTTCTGCTGGGGGACTTCAACGCTCACGTGGGCAATGACAGTGAGACCTGGAGGGGTGTGGTTGGGAGGAACGGCCCCCCTGATCTGAACCCGAGTGGTGTTCTGTTGTTGGACTTCTGTGCTCGTCATGGATTCAGGCCTAAGGGTGTCCATATGTGCTCTTGGCACCAGGACACCCTAGGTCGCAGCTCGATGATCGACTTTGTTGTCGTCT
>JBBPBX010083275.1:0-15561 GCA_038048925.1 Garcialebias charrua | reverse complement strand
AATATGTGTTATTAATCACCCATATAAATCTGACTGATTAAAAACATTGATTTCCTTATAAAATTAAGTCTCAAAAATCATGAAAAAACATGATTTTGCCTTGCTCTAGAACGCTGGGGGCGTGTCGCACGTGGGCGTGGTTTCAGCGCAGTACTGCACTCATGTCCTTTTCCTGCCTTGAGCGAGAGACAGACAAGGAGCAGCAGTGAAAACCTGCTCTGTTTTTATCTGAGTTCTGGCCGGTCACCTCGCATGCGGGGTCTGTGTTGGTGATTAAAAAGAGTAATCACGTTGATAAGTTATCTCATCTCTGTGTCAGCAGAGTCACGGCGCTCTCACACACACACACACACACGCGCGGGGGGGCTCGGATGTGAAAACAGGTGCAGGTCGCTCCAGCCGCAAAAGACAGAGGGCTGCGCAGCGGTTTTCTGTGTTTATATGTTCATGAAAACTTTTAAAAAAAAATTAAAAACAGGGAGTGCTTCTCCTTCAGAGCAGACCTGCACACCAGGAAATATTTAGAACCTGGTGCAGCCTCGTTGGACATGACTTTAGTTCACTCGTGACAAGTTCATTCCTCCTCCTCGGAGGAGGAAGAATGAATGGTGACAGCTTCAAGTGATCACTTGACTTTTGGCAACAAAAAAAAAAAGAAATGTCACAATGGAGCAGCTGCAGTCCATGCGTAAAAGGAGTGAGAGTACAGGAGGGAGACGGTCGTCGGTAGCGAGTGACGGCTCCACGAAGAACGCATTTATATGACTGGAGCAGCAGGGGGTTGGGCTATACTAATGAGGACCGCGTGACGAAACGCGGTCACGTTTAAAACACGCCTAAAAAATCCTGAAATAGAAATATGTTTAAACACAGTTTGCTCTATAACTCCAAAATTAATTGAGCTACAATTTTGAGACTTTTTACTCATTTACAAGATTACAATTATCACATTTACAATGTTTATTGAAGAAAATGTTGAAATTCACTTTACACGGTCTTTAACTTATAATACAATTGAAAAGAGTTGTACCACTGTAGAACTATTGGGGATGCACAATACTAAATTTTTGGCCAATATCAGATATGCTGATATGTTAAAACTTATTTGGCTGATAACCATTACCGATATTTTATAAACTTTCCTTTGTCAGAACATAGCCTTCTTGTTTAGGCTTATTACTTACAAAAATTGTGCAACTGCTGTAGGAGCTGGTGGCATATGTTCATTAACAGCCACATGATATGCATAGCATAACAAGACACAAACAAGACAAACAGGTCACAAATCGCTTTGACTTCGAATCAGTATCTCCCACTGAGGTTCTAAATGCTCTAAAAACTCTCGACACACGCAAAGCAGCAGGACCTGACAACATAGAACCACTTTTCCTAAAACTAGCTGCAGATTTCATTGCTGAACCTCTTTCCCATATTTTCAATCTCAGTCTCAACACAAATAAAATACCCAAAATCTGGAAATCAGCTTTTGTTCTCCCTCTGCTAAAAGGGGGTGAACCAACAAATGTCAACAACTACAGACCAATTTCTAAATTATGCATTCTTGCCAAACTGTTTGAAAGACTTGTCTGTGATCAGCTAACTGATTTCCTACAAGCAAACCATATTCTATCACAATTCCAGTCAGGATTCAGAAAACAACACAGCACCGTCACTACAGTTCTCAAAGTATTAAATGACATCATACATGCCCTGGACTGCAAACAATTCTGTGTTGCCCTATTTATAGACCTGTCCAAGGCATTTGATACAGTTGATCACAGACTATTGACAAACATCCTGGAACACTCTGGTCTATCAAAACTTGCAGTCTCCTGGTTCACCAACTACCTAACTGACAGAACGCAGTCTGTTCATGTAGCCGGATCCTCCTCTACTTTCTTAGATGTTGTGAAAGGGGTGCCACAGGGTTCTGTCTTGGGTCCCATTCTTTTCTCTCTATACATCAACGATCTTTGCAGTGATCTGTCAAATGCTTCCCACCATTATTACGCAGATGACACCATCATCTATTGCTGTTCTTCCTCCCTCAGCCAAGCTTTCACCTCTCTTCAGGATGCTTTTAATATTATTCAGTCACGGCTGCAAAAACTTAGACTGGTCCTAAATGCCGACAAAAGCAAGTTCATGGTTCTTGCCAACAGAAAGCTGCAACCAGAGAACCCACCTCAAATTGGAACCCAAGAGGGAAAACAAATAGAAATGGTCTCCACCTACAAATATCTAGGTTTCAACATTGACACTGAACTGTCTTTTAAAACCCACATCTCCAAAATGGCCACTAAACTCAAACTGAAGCTAGGTTTCTTCTTCAGAAACAAATCCTGCTTCTCATGCAAAGCCAGGAGAACATTAGTAGCTGCAACATTCATGCCAATACTAGATTATGGTGACGTGCTGTACATGAGTGCTGCATCAAAATACCTACAGTCCTTAGACTCCATTTACCACGGTGCCCTTCGGTTCATTACTGACTCCAGTTATCGCACTCATCACTGTGAGCTTTACGTAAAATCTGGCTGGTCATCTCTCAGCACTCGCAGATACACTCACTGGATATCCTTCATCTACAAGACCCTCCTAAACCTAGTCCCGTCATACCTCACCTCCTTAATACAAACATCACACAGTCATTACTCCCTGCGCTCTAACGATTTAGTCCTCCTGTCAGTTCCTCCTGTCAGAACTGAACTAGGAAAAAGAGCATTCAGCTTCGCCGTCCCCTCAGCCTGGAACAACTTACAGAAAGATCTGAAACTATCAACATTCATCTCTCCTGGATCCTTTATGTCAACCGTAGTAGAAAATGTCATCAAGAAACTTGACCATTGCAGATGTTTCTAACCATTACTTATCCAATATACATGTCATTGTTGATTTTTTAACTTTATTTACCCAACCGAGGTCTGTCTGCTTGTTTTGTATCCACCTTATTTTCGATTTCGCGCGACTACCCATAATTCATAGCGGAAGCCGGGAGTGTACTTCCGCCCGCGGTCCCGCGCTCTTGTTTACGTTTGTGGGGTAACGTCTTTGCTAGCGATTTATTTATTTATTTACACATAAGTTACCTTTACCTGACGTAAATGGCAGCACATCAAAGGTGGATACGTTCCAAGGATGTTTTAAAAAGCTGCGAAGATAAGACGTTAACTGCGAAGATAAGACGTTAACTGTGCCTCAGCTGTCACTGCTCAGTCCGTGAGTAGTGACAGGTGACATGTGAGGCACAGTTAACGTCTTATCTCACTGCTCACGGACAGGCTGACTGGACACTGTGGAAGGTACATGACTTATCTGATATCAGAATATTTAGATCACAGCCAGACATTAATATAGTCAGAGTTCAAGTCTGTGCTGTGAATGAAAGCATACATTTAATATAAAATTTGTTGAAAATGTCACAAGTGAAATGTACAAAGTTGAAACCCATGCTGTTTAATTAACAAGTTGATGATAAAGTAGTTATATATTTTCTGCAATATTCAAAGACAAGATAATATGAAATATGTACATTTTTGTTTTGAGAAAACCATGTGTTGCTATTTAAAGAACCTGTTACATTGTGGTTGAATAAAACAAAAAAAGAAGTCATTCAGTTGATTTCATACGTACACTATTACATAAGCTTTTCAACAAAAAAATTCATGGTGTAGAGTATATATATTATATACAAAAGAGAAACATAGAAATTATTTACTCCATATCTAAAAATTTCTGTGTTAAGGTACTCTCAGGTCGTAGAATCTTCAATCACCAGCAGACTCCCAGGACATGGATGGAAACTCGACTTGGTCCAGAAGTTTTGTGCAGTCGTACACAGCAACAAACGAGTTAAAATCTTCTATAAATAAATCTGCTGTTCATTTACATTTGTTCTTTTTGTTGTTATTTCAATAATTAAAATACACTGTTCAATGTCTAATAATGTGAAGTAGTTTCATTGTGATGTCACCCATACTACTCATTGTAATACACATAAATAAAAACTAAAGGTCTGATTGTTCTTAGGCCAGTGTTTTTATTCACATGTGCAAAGCATAAAAACATTCATTTTGCTTATAAGTTTTCATCACCCAGGAGACTGACAAAGTTCAGAATAAAAGCTATAATTATACATTTAAAACAGTTGAAACTGAATAGTGTACAATATGACAACTGTGGGTGGTGTTGTCTTAATGAAAATGAATTGGCACAGAATAAAGATCAAAACCAATTCAACAAGCAATGATGGAGACCAGCAAACTGAACAGATTTCTCTTCATGTGGAACTGTCAGATTTCAGCCAACTCCACAGGAATCCAAGGTGTAGATCTGAGACTGGACCCAGGTGTACGATCTGAGACTGGACCCAGGTGTACGATCTGAGACTGGACCCAGGTGTACAAACTTATCTCTGGATGGATCTCGTGGCTTCAATGTTCTGTAAAGTAGAAAAAGAAAACTTGTCTTGTCATAGACAGTGTGTACAGTACAGTATTAGTACTAAAATGAGTAAATAAAGCATTTACTTAATGTAGGATCTTATCTCTGGATGGATCTCGTGGCTTCAGTCTTCTGTAAAGTAGAAAAAGAAAACTTGTCTTGTCATAGACAGTGTGTACAGTACAGTATTTGTACTAAAATGAGTAAATAAAGCATTTACTTAACAGATCTGTCATTAAATAATATAAATAAATATAAATAATACTGTATAAACACGTGTGCAACACACAGTTATATTATTTAATGACAGATTTGTTAAGTAAATTCTTTATTTACTCACATTTTAGTACAAATGTAGCTTCATGTGCACTTTTCCCCTCTTTAATTTACATCATTATTTTAAATGTGCTTTAACAGGGCTGCCAACTTTTCAAAAAGCCAAAGAGTGAGAATCTTGTTTTTGTGTGGGGGGGGAGCGCGGCGGCAGCGCGGCGGCAGTGCGGCGGCGCGGCAACAGGGTTTGATTGTGCTGGTGAGCTTCACCTGGCCTCATCCTGTTGGCTACATCCTACAATAGAAATTGACTGAAAATGACTCCCTACACTCTACTTTATATCTGTGTCAGATTGAAATACTATTTCATATTTGAATATGTATGGAGGACCAAAACTGACATAATTAGAAATAAAAAGTAAAAAGAAATATATTAATGGACGAATAAATAACTAAAACATATAAAAACCAATAAATAACTTAAAATGCACCAAATTTAAAAAAAAGGAAACCTTTCCTGGATCAGCTCTTCTATTGGTCAACAGACAGGATAAAGCAGGATCCACATGCAGATGTCTGTGCTACCTCAGTTTAGTTTAAGGTTTAGTTTAAAACAAAAGCACAGGTAAACTTTAAACTTTAAGTGCATATATTCATTTAATGGTCTATTTATATATTTCTGCTTTTATTTCTAATAATGTCAGTAAGTCCTCCATAAATGTTAGTATTTACCACCTTTTTGACTGTGTTTTAACTGTTACTGTACATTGTATGAAGAGCATTTTATGATGTAGGTTTAGTCAAAAATGACAAGAGAAAAGTTAGAGACATTCTTCATTTTCCAGTGGGTTTAGCAGAAAATGTACATATCAACAGCAAAACAGCAACAAAACATAAATACAGTGCCTAAATGGTAAGAAGAGTTGAAAACAATTGAATTTTAAGTGTTTTGAACTGTGTGTTCTTCACACAAAAAGCTGGGAACAGCTGGAATTCCTCAAGTGGTCAGAGGTATAAGTAATAATTGAGAGGCTATTTCTACTGTGTTCTTGGTGTTAAAAAATAAGCTTTACCTTATCTTTCCATATTCTCCATCATCTAGCAACTTGTTCAGCTTAGCCCTGGTGGTGAAGCCAATGTTCAGCTTTCTTCCTGCCAAACAAATAGAACTAACATAAATACTGTGTTATGCTAATGATCAGAGAGACATATTGGACATATTGGACAAGAAGTCATGTGCTGTTGGGCTACTGGGAAAGTCCATCCATCCATCCATCCATCATCTTTACCCGTTTCTTCCATTTTGGGTCACGGGGGTCGCCGGTGCCCATATCCAGCAATCACAGTGCAAGGTGCGGGGTGCACCCTGGACAGGTCGCAAGTCCATCACAGGGCCACATATAGAGACAAACGAGACAAACAACCATTCACTCTCTCACTCACACCTAGGGACAATTTAGAGTTACCAATACCAATTTGGTCTGTGGGAAAGTCATTCTTAATAAAATTAATAAAACTTAGCAGGTTTCTCATCAGGAGGTGACACCATATTGGGTTCCCCCATACTCACTTGTAATATTAGGTATCAAAAATAATCATGAATGATTTTCCAACACTTACCTGGTAAAGGGTTTGCCTTTTCTTTAAAGGGAAAGTCACGAGCCTGTTCACAGCCCTGCAGGGCTGTTGGCAGCATGAATTCTTCGCACACAGCTTGCGAATGAATTTTAACATCTGCAACACAGACATTTACAAATGTAAGACAGTGGGTAAAATGTGTTGTACAAACTCCCGGGGCGTCGTCACTACACAAACAAAAGGAACCTGGAGTTTCCACAAAGATTAAAAGAAACATTTCTAATAACTACTAGATAAACTTTTCTGCTAAACAAGAAAAATATTATAAATATGATACATTTTGATCAAATTAATTAAACAACAACCCTGTTACACGACACTGGTAGTGGTGCATTACCACCACGAACTGCTGAGGAAGTGGACTGAAACAATGCAAACAAACAAACACATTAATTAATTAATCATTATTTTACAGGTTTGACTCGAACTTGATCTGATCTTAGTCTAAAAGAAAGATGAAAGGTGGTGGGCCATGCATTATTATATATATTATATATCAAGGACTGCCAGGCCTTTAATTGTGTCCAGCATCAGAACAGCTGAAGTGAACAGGAGAGGACAAACATGTCTCCTGTTTCTGCAGATGTTCAGCTGACCAACATCTGGCTGCAGTGGAGAAACGTTCAGGAAGTAGAAACTTGAAGAGGAAGTAGAAACTAATTCTCTCCTGGACTCTGTGTCTGTTTGAAGCTCAGCAACGTTCTTCAGAGTCTCCCACTCTGAGTGCAGCCTCTCAAACGTTGGTTCTGCTGAGTTCTGTCCACAGAACCTGCTCCACATCTCAGGTCCAGATGTTCCACTCAGCTGTAGGAGCTTCTAACGGCCCTTAAATCCCCACAAACATGAAGAGGAGAGAAGAAGAAGAACATCCAGGAAGATGTTTCTCTGAACTGACCAACACTTATAAACTGATAAATTATACTATACTATAAACTGATAAATTAAGTAGAATTATTCATTAGTTTGAAGGTTATCATTGGTTGAACAAACTGTGAAATAAGGGGCAGATATAATAAGATTTCATCTTCTTTCTGCTCCTTTCATTTTATCCTACTTGTATTCTTGTATCTGATGAAACTGTCTTGTATTGTTCCTTTAAAATGAATGAATAAACATAAAATCAAATCAAACACTTGACTCACAAGAAGTCCACGTGCTTCAGTGAGACGTGTGGAGAAGTTCAGGTGTTTGCAGAGTTCCTGCTGAAGTCCTGAACTCAGCCTCTGTTCTAAAAGTCTGTCACACAGTTCATGTTGAGATGATTTTTAAAGCTTCAACATGTTCCTGTCACTTTCTGTCCACACCATCTGAACACCTCCTCATTTCAGGAAACATCCACCACAAAGCTTCACTGAGCCTTCAACAACTACATCTCCCATGAGGCAGCAGCTGCTGGAGCTAACGCTCATGGGAAATGTAGTTCAGCTTCATGTTCCTCTTCTGAGCTCATGACAGAGTAGTTTGGATCCATCTATGCATTTTCTTCAGCTGCTTTTCTCTGCAGCGTCAGGATCAGTTTGTAAAAATAATTCTCGTTTGTGAAACTGAACGCTGAGCTGAAAGAGTCTGCTGAAACCAGCCAAACAAGCTGAAGCTGATACACAACACGAGCTAAAAGATAAAAAAAGATGAACACTAGCTAAAAGTTAAAGAAGAGAATCACTTGCTAAAAGTTAGAAGTAGCTAAACTTTAGCTAAAAGGTGAAAGTAGCATAGAGATTGCTAAATGTAGCAGAAGGCTAGCTAAAAGCTAAATAAAGCAAAAGCCTAAGAGCTGTTACATTTCCAGACGTTTGCCTGCATTCACCTTGTTTAATGTTCAGATGATTTTTAGCAAATGCACTGTCTTACTTGTGTGTGATAATATATTGTCTAAGGCACTCACATGATTGCATAAAAACTTGATTATAGCACATAAAAACAGTTGCGATTTATACCATTTGTAAAATAGTTTCAATCAGTAAAGTATATAAAAGCATAATATTCTTCACTTTCCCTCTCTGCTCCATCCACCTCGTTTTTCCTGTTTCATGTTTGATAATGTTACAGACTCACCTCCTCTTTCTTTTTCTTCAATTTGCCGCACACACCGAGCTCTTGCTCCGTGAGTGACTTTCTGCTTGCAAACTGCAGGTAACATGGAAGGTTGGAGCAAAAATACGGACTGATAACAACAACGTGGATTTTCTTGTGCAAAACACCAAGGGTTGTGGTGAAAACGTGGAGCGGACTACTGTATTTTCCCAATACGGAAGTGGAACGGAGTTGAGATTTTGAGTGACGTTTGTCAGTTTCAGCGTGAGAAATATGAATGCGGCGTGAGAGCGTGTGAAACCACTCGGATGCGTGTGTCTCACGGTCACTGCGTGAGAGTTGGCAGCCCTGGCTTTAATAACTCTGGTTTAATGACGGGTCAGGTTTTGAGGCCTAGTCGTTGTTGACACGGTCTGTCTTTGAAAAAAGATGTGTAAACTGTCTCAATCATATATAACCAGCTAGATAACAGTTTAACTAAAATAACACAGACCCCAAAAAAAAGTCCAGGCTCAAGAACCAGCACTTTGTTGTGAGTGTTACTGTCTAGAAGTTAGCCTTTAACGTAGCTACATGCTAAGCTAACCACAGCTGTACCACAGCAGTACAGACGCTAAATCATGGAAAAAAAGAAAACAAAACAGCTACTAAACAGATGGTTATACTCCGATACATGGTTTCACAAAATGATTTATATAGAATATTTTGTTTACCGAACTAAAGTTGATCGGAGCGCGACGTCTTCGAGAGCAGGTCCGAGGCTGAGTCAGACAGAGGAAAGAGCTGCTGTAGCTCCTCCGATGGACATAGATCCTTCACGTTTACAACAGCGCGTTGCTCAAACGTATACCTGGCTGTAACACCCTCTAACCCAGCAAGAAACAACCCAAAAAATTTAAAAAACGAGAGAAAATAAACTGGTGTCCCGGCTTGTTTTTCACAGCAAAACACACACTACAGGACTTCCGCCGGAAGTTTACTCCCGGGAGGGGGCGGCACCGGACTGTCATGGCGGCCTACATGAGCTGTTTGCGAAAGAGGTGGATACTGTGTAATGTATATAGAAATCTGTCATATCCTGTTGGGTTTGAACTGTCAACATCTGTTTACTGTGATTGTAGTTTTCTTTATTTTCTTTTTGATAAGTGCAAATGCCTATTGCCAATGTGACGTGTGCTGCTGACCACTTGACCAGGTCACCCTTGTAATAATAATAATAATAATTAATTCAATTTATAACGCACTTTTCATTACTGAAAATCTCAAAGTGCTACACATATATTGAATGCTACACACATTCATAAACCGGTGGCGGCAGACTACCATGCAAGGTGCTTTCCAGTCCTACCGGGAGCAACTCAGGGTTAAGTGTCTTGCCCAAGGACACAACGACACATGGTGCGGGTCCCGGGAGTCGAACCGCCAACTTTCCGATCGGGAGACGACTGCCATTACCACTACACCACGGTCGCCCACTACACCACGGTCGCCCGTTGTAAAAGAGATCTCGGTCTCAACGGGCTCTACCTGGTTAAATAAAGGTGATTGATTGATTGATTGAGCATTTTAACTCATTTTAAATGAAAAGTGTTACATGTTATTTAGTCACCTGCAATGTTGTCTCACTTGTTGGAGGCTTGTTCCAGATTTCTAGCTACAGTGTGAGATACTCTGCACTCCTGTGCATGAAGGACAACCTTTTCAAATTCAAAGTTTTTTCTATCAATTGTGGCGTAAGACTAATCATGCTAACAGGGCTAACACTTGACTTCCAAATGTCTGTGGTAAAACTCACCCAACTGGTATCGGCTATTAGCTTCTCAATGACGTCGGAAATGACGGCTTGTCACGTTGGAAATATATATCCGACTGGGGACAATGCAGCGAGGCTCAACGTAGTTGAAAAATCTTCGGAAGCCGATACCCTCAACGAAAAAAAAAACTTCCACACTGCCAACATTTTGAATTTTCCTCCGTGAGATCAGGTAGGCACGCATGACGTCATCACATTGTGCTGGTGCTGCAGGCATCCACTGGGTTGTCATACAAAAACACCACCTTTTATATTGGTGAGTTATTTTGATGGAATCGCTGATGTCCAATATTGAACTTTAACGCTAATATCAGCCAATACCAATATCATGCTGATAATATTGTGCATCCCTAAGAAATACCATTACGTAGTGTGTTTTTGATTAACAGACAACTGGAAGAAAAAATTTCTCCTGAAGAAATTAACTTGTTAATTTAATACATACTTAACAGCTCTTTTCCAAGCATTGGGGCAACTCAAACAAAATGTCTCGAAAACTGCTTACCCGGAGTGAAAGGACTGAATATGAAAACCCAACAACGGGAAGGCAAGTTCGCTGAATAATATCACAGGTAATGTCAAGAACCCTGGAGAGCAAGGAGAAGGGTCAGCTCTGGACTACTGCAGAAATAGATTAATCAGATTGTCTCTGGATCTTACTGGCTGGAGAATGGTTGTTGGAGAACGACTGGTTCCAATAATCCTGTGCAAACAAGGAGTCGTTCAGAGTGGAAAGTCGTCTCTGGTGGGTGAGTGGCTGGAAGGCGAGGAAGGCAGCTGAAGAGGCCACAAGGTTTCCAGAATTTCACAAAGGAGTCCAGGAACATGTAAGTCTCAGGAGGTTCACTAGAAACAGCAAAAAGACACAGGTAAGTAATCTTAGGTCATCAGGATATTAAATGGCTCGAAGCATGAACCATTGGCAAGGTAATGCTCCAGCGTCAAAGAGAAGTCATCAGATGCCTTTTAAACGCTTGGTGCCTCATCAAGGAGATTGTTCTCAGGTGTGGTACTTTGGCACCATCTAGTGACCTCAGGACAGAAGTGAACCAGGAACTCCTACACACAGCCCATTAACGTAGTAAAATTAGCAATAAACCAGTCAACTTGAGCTTTTTTTACCATTAACTTCACAAAGGCATGGCTAAAATAGTTGTAGTTTTGTAGTTTGTGTGTTTATTTGTTTGTTTTTATTTTAAGCATTCAACAAACTGTCTCATCAGGAGAGTCCATCCATCCATCCATCTTCTTCCGCTTATCCGGGGTCGGGTCGCGGGGGTAGCAGCCTAAGTAGGGAGGCCCAGACTTCCCTCTCCCCAGCCACTTGGAGCAGCTCCTCCGGGGGAATCCCAAGGCGTTCCCAGGCCAGCCGAGAAACATAGTCCCTCCAGCGCGTCCTGGGTCTTCCTCTGGGTCTCCTCCCGGTGGGACATGCCCGGAACACCTCACCAGGGAGGCGTCCAGGAGGCATCCTAACCAGATGCCCGAGCCACCTCAACTGGCTCCTCTCGATGTGGAGAAGCAGCGGCTCTACTCCGAGTCCCTCCCGGATGACTGAGCTTCTCACCCTATCTCTAAGGGAGAGTCCAGCCACCCTGCGGAGAAAACTCATTTCAGCCGCTTGTATCCGAGATCTTGTTCTTTCGGTCATAACCCAAAGCTCATGACCATAGATGAGGGTGGGAACGTAGATCGATCGGTAAATTGAGAGCTTTGCCTTTTGACTCAGCTCTCTCTTCACCACGACAGACCGGTACAGCGCCCGCTTCACTGCGGACGCTGCACCTATCCGCCTATCGATCTCACGCTCCAGTTTTCCCTCATTCGTGAACAAGATCCCGAGATACTTAAACTCCTCCACTTGGGGCAGGACCTCCTCCCCGACCCGGAGAGGGCATGCTACCCTTTTCCGGCTCAAGACCATGGCCTCGGATTTGGAGGAACTGATCCTCATCCCGGCCGCATCACACTCGGCTGCAAACCGCTCCAGTGAAAGTTGTAAATCACGAACTGATGAAGCCAGTAGGACCACATCATCTGCAAAAAACAGAGAAGCGATTCTAAGGTCACCAAAACGGATCCTCTCAACACCTTGGCTGCGCCTAGAAATTCTGTCCATAAAAGTTATGAACAGAATCGGTGACAAAGGGCAACCTTGGCGGAGTCCAACTCTCACCGGAAACGAGCCTGACTTACTGCCGGCAATGCGGACCAAGCTCTGACACCGGTCGTACAGGGACCTAACAGCCCATATCAATGGGCCTGGTACCCCATACTCCCGGAGTACCCCCCACAGAACCCCCCGAGGGACGCGGTCGAATGCCTTCTCCAAGTCCACAAAGCACATGTAAACTGGTTGGGCAAACTCCCACGCACCCTCCAGGACCCTGCTGAGGGTGTAGAGCTGGTCCAGTGTTCCACGACCAGGACGAAAACCACACTGCTCCTCCTGAATCCGAGGTTCGACTATCCGACGGACCCTCCTCTCCAGAACCCCTGAATAGACCTTACCAGGGAGGCTTAAGAGTGTGATCCCCCTATAGTTGAACACACCCTACGGTCCCCCTTTTTGAATAGGGGAACCACCACCCCAGTCTGCCAATCCAAGGGAACTGCCCCCGATGTCCACGCGATATTGCAGAGTCGCGTAAGCCAACACAACCCACAACATCCAGAGCCCTAAGGAACTCCGGGCGAATCTCATCCACCCCCGGAGCCTTGCCACCGCGGAGCTTTTTAACCACCTCGGCGACCTCAGCACCAGAGATCGGAGAACCCGACCCAAAGTCCCCAGGCTCCGCTTCCTCAGTGGAAGACGTGCCAGTAGGATTGAGGAGGTCTTCGAAGTACTCCGCCCACCGACTCACAACATCCCGAGTTGAGGTCAGCAGTACGCCACCCCCACCATAAATGGTGTTGGTCGCGTACCTCTTTCCCCCCCTGAGACGCCGGATGGTGGACCAGAATCGCCTAGAAGCCGTACGGAAGTCATTCTCCATGGCCTCTCCGAACTCAGGAGAGTCATGCTACAACAATAGAATTTCATTGATCTGGTTTGAACTAAATGTTCAAAGTTTTCTTTTTTGAACCGTTAAAAAAATAAATGTAGCTGTTTTTTGTTTGTTTGTTTGTTTGTTGCATGTTTTAACCACACGTTTTATGTGGAGCTCCCTACAGCTCAGTTTCAGCACAAAGTGTGTCAAAAAATAACCTAATATGTCAAATTAAACGTTATTTAAACTTTTTCAATATTTAGACAAGGAAAATATATTTTGCGTGACTGACTAAATATCAATCTTCACTCTGACAGCAGCAGAGTTTAAATTCAGTGTTCATGAGTCATAACAGAAACGTAACTTGCAATAAAAGCCACAGAAAAAAGATCAAATAAGACTGTATGTCTCATAGGACTTATTTTTTAACCTTATGAAACTTTCGACACCTCTTTACATATTACGGTAGTTTTCTTGATAGACGCAAATAGAAAATACACCTTATGTGAAAAACATATGACAGGTGGATAAAATAAAAAAACATGCCAGAATACATAAAATGACATCCACATTAGTGATTTCACATTACAAAATTAAATCGCTGATTCACTTCAAGAGTTGAGGACATTTTTCTCTCTAGATTAAGGATAATAAAATCATGATAATAAAAGTAAACTTAAAAAAGTGACTTGTCAAGCTACTGGAGATCTGAGCACAAGTTGAGAGTTTAATACTCTGTGGCTTTGTTCTGTGGGCTGGTTTGTCCTCCTGTCCACAATATAGTTGTCAGTATCTGTTGAAGACAGAAAACCCTGCATCCTCCAACAGCCACACATGGACGAGCCTCCATCCAATAATTTATGGGAGTGCAAAGAGCCAATTCATCTTGTTTATGAGCCAATGGCCACTTGTCCTCTTTGCATCCATTTCCTTGTAGTGAGCTGGCGAAATGATTTCAAGTCCCTCTGTTTTCACATGCATGCACTTCCATCACACAACGCTGAAGGGTTCTTTTGGCATCACCGGCTGTGATTTATTCCACTAGAGGGGTGGGAAATAAATTAGACTGAACAGCTGAGGAAGAAAGGAAAACGGGTTTGAAAAAGTTTAAAACAGTTCTGACAATATTAAAGCCACAAAGGAAGAAGAAAAAGAGCAGGGAGGGAAGGGAGATAAAACATGAAGCAGTCCCTGACAGCTTCATGAGACAGTTTCACTTCAAGTCAAAACCACCTTTATTTCTAAGGTAATTGTGCTTTCAACCAATTGTAGACGTGGTCGTTTAGGGATTTGGATTAAAATCCGTTTTTAACTTGAGAAGCCTTCTCCGACACTAACTGTTCTTTTCAATAAATTACTTTTTCGTGTCATTAAATGCAGTAACTTCCTACTGTAACAAGGCAAAGCAATGGTTTTGCTTGAAGGAGGCGTACTAAGTGGTTGCTATAACTCCAGTGAATCAGCTTAGCTAAGTGAGCAACAGCTTGCTTGTGTTTCAGGACAATACGTAGCTGCCACGCAGTGACAAGTGGAGAACTATGAGCAGGCTGCTGAATCAAACTCACACCTGCGCCTGCCAATTATTCCACACACTCTGGCACTGACAAAATACATCTCAGGACCACAAGAACTGTGAAACTAGAGAAAATAAGTTAAGTTTTACAACTAAATAATTAAACACAACACATTAAGTAAATTAAAACACAGACCCGTGTGTGCTACTGTTCGGTGCATTGTTTTTATTCTATTTTATGCTACTAGTGCTCAGTGTATTTGTATTAACGTTTTTCTTAGTTCATATCATATATCTTATTATTGTTTTACTTTTCCATTTTAATACTTTTGTTGGCTGTATCCGGGACCCCGTGTACTGTATACAATTTCAAATAAAGAACCATGAATCCTTGAAATTCTTATGAATGATTTTACATTTATTCTTAGTGAAGAGTCCGTTTCACAACTCCAGTGGCTTCGAATGTTATCAGCCCATTAAATGACCATTATTAGTTGTTATCATCCCCATAGGTTGCGTTCAGACTGTCCCTCCTACCTCCTAGTAGGTTTAAAGACATGCTGTTATCGCTGATAATATGCAGCTTTGCATGCATCTAACAACACCACCAGCCTGATCAAGAAAGGTCATCAGAGACTCTACTTCCTCAGACGGCTGAGACGAGCTGGTCTGAGCAGCCCAGTCCTCACCTCCTTCTACAGGTGTGCAGTGGAGAGCATCCTGTGCTCCAGCATCAACGTGTGGCATGGAGGCTGCACAGTTGAAGAGAGGAAAGCTCTGCAGAGAGTGGTGAAGGCTGCACAGAAGTCTGTTGGAGTCAGTCTCCCCACCATCACAGACATTTACACCTCCAG
>JBBPBX010083274.1:0-15561 GCA_038048925.1 Garcialebias charrua | reverse complement strand
AATGTGACAGTCAACAGAACGTTGACTGTAACCATGACTTCATTGTTACGGAGCCTGAGCACCCCTCGTCAGAAAAAGGGGGGGAAAGCTCACTCACCGTTGAAAGTGGCTCGCCACGAACTGAACAGTCAGACCCATGTGTGTCTGCACTAACAGTACTGATAAATGAAGGTCACACAGTCAGGGGTAGGCGTGATAAACGTCGGAGACAACCTGGTGAGTTCCTGTGTGACATTATCAGAAAGGGGCCCGCTAAGAAGGCTTACCTGTCCATCACGTTGGAAGGGATCCTCAGAAAAGAGGCCCTCTTGGATGGTGGGGCAGACATATCCGTTATGTCACCCACACTGTTAGAAGAGCTGCGGCTGGCCGCTAGCGGTGTTGACAGGGAAATACCCCTCAGAGAATGTGCTATAGTTTTGCAGGGTCTCTCGGAGACGAGTACAACCCTAACAGCTATAGCAATGGTTCACATGCAGATTGGTGAGACGACACTATACCACCCGGTATACGTGTCCACCGTTGACTCATGCCCATTTTTGGTTGGCCAAGACTTTATAAACCGCTTCGACGCGGTTATAGATTATGGCGATCAGACAATGTGGACCAGAGTGAGTCAACCACTGCCGATCGATATGCCTACACAGAGTAACACTGACCGTCTAACGGCAGGTACCGCGGAAGGCAAAAGGGAATGCTCAGACGAGAGCACAATCCCTGTGGGTGAACCTCCAACTACAGGTGAGGCAGTAGAGGTCCAACAAGAGAGCCCCCTCTGCGAGCTGAAACAGTTGGCACTCACCGAACACTACCTACCACAGGTAGTCAAAGGTGTTGAGATTCAAGGATCCCACACCGATGATGCTGTTCTGTCCCCTTGGACGGAGAAATCAGCGATCAGCCAAGCTTTCTTTGGAACCTTGGTTAAGAAACAGTTGGGTCTCGGAATGAACAAAAAGGCTTTCCGCTTCCCGTTAGACCCCAACGATAAACAGGTAATGACTGCTAAAGGGATCATTGACCTTAAACTAATCTGGAACCAACGAGAACTGGATCACCCGTTCCTCGTGGTCCCGAACTTACCACATGCAACCTACATAGGCTCCGACATTTTGGTAAGATTAGGTGTCCGAGTGGACGTCAACAACAATGCACTGTGGTCACTAGATACAGCCACGAAGGACTCTCCTGTGTTAACCACAGAGAACCTTAAGGCTGGACAGACCATTCCAGAGGTCTGCCAGGTTGCTAACAGCCATAACACTGTGGTGCCACCTCAGGTTATGAACAAGCCGGTGATGATTCACATCATGAAAGGACAGGCTATTAGAACAAAACAGGCATGCTTTCAACCATCTCCTATGTTTTTCAACTTAGGACTGTCCATGGAGGCCACATGCCAAGTGACCCTCGACGGCAGAACCACGACTGTCGCTGTGTGTAACACGAGCACAGAAGAGGTACTGATCCCAAAGCGCTCACAGCTAGGATGGTTGATCTCTACTGATTTTCATGATTTTGAACTAAGCATTCCATTTCTGGGAGGACTCCCAGAAAACTTGATCCCAAGTCATCATTCGGGGCGAGTCTTGTTCACAAAACCAACACAGGCCATAGCTCTTTTCTCCCCCACTGAGTCCGACCGGGACATTGTCCACAGGTTCGGTTTCAACCAAGGAGAAAGTCTAGGCCCTCAAACTTACAGTGCACTACCTGTTGACAGGTTTTATGACACTGAAGGGGACTCACTGGAGCTCCCCAGAGAACAAGAACCGCTCTCATTTGCTTCACAGATAGACCAGGTGGTCGCTCAGGCCGACGCCTTGGAAACTGATGAAGACAGGGACAAACTTCGCAAAGTTCTGCTAAAATATGAAAAATCATTCTCAACTGACTCGATGGATTGTGGGTTGACCACGCTCCACACAGTGAGCATTCCAACCCCGCCTGATGCTCCACCTGCATTTGTCAGACAATACAAGATTCCTCTGGCAGCACATCAACCTATCAGGGAAATCATTGCTGACCTGTTAGGAAAAGGTATCATCCGATACTGTAACAGCACTTACTCTGCGCCTTTATGGCCGGTGTTAAAACCAAATGGTAAGTGGAGACTCACTATAGACTACCGAAAGCTAAACAAACAAGTTCCCTTATCCAGATGGCCTATGACGCAACTCCAACAGGAACTGCCCAAGGTCACCAATGGTAAGTACTTCTCGACCCTCGACGTCGCCTCTGGTTTTTGGACCATCCCTGTGCGCGCCGAGGACCAGTACAAACTAGCTTTCACTTTTGGTGGCCGTCAATACACCTTTAACAGGTGTCCCTTTGGCTACGCTAACTCACCTGCAGAGTTCAACATCTTCTTGAACAAAGCATGTCCAGACGCCCACGAGCGTGGAACACTGATCTACGTGGACGATGTCCTTTTGAGGCAGCCAACACTGGACTCACATTTGGCTGAGATCGACCACGTTCTGAATCAGCTGACAACTGCTGGTGCTAAGATATCACTGTCAAAATGCCAATGGTGCAGAACCAAGGTGGACTACGTTGGCCTGCTTGTAGGTCCGGACGGAGTACAACCACAGCTGACTCGCACCCAAGGCCTTGACAATCTCAAAGTCCCCACCAATCTCAAAGAACTACAAAGTTTTCTTGGCGTGTGTAACTACTCGAACCAGTTCATAGAGAACTATGCAGACCTTGCAAAGCCACTGACTGAACTCCTAAAGAAAGACGTTCCATTCGTCTGGACTGATAAACAGCAACAGGCAATGGACGCTCTTATAAACAGGATCAAGTCAGCCCCTTGTTTAGTCTACCCAGACTATAACAAAGAGTTTTACTTGGAAGTGGGCTTCTCAGCTCATTGCATAAGTGCAGGTCTGTACCAGATACACGACAGAGACAAACGTGTAGTAGCCTACGCCAGCAAAACGATGGCAGGCCCCGAGTTGAGATTCTCAGACTGTGAGAAAGCTCTACTGACCACAGTGTGGGCAGTTAAACATTTCTCCAGCTACATTGGTGGACAGAAAATCATTGTGGAAACACAACACCAGCCAGTGACTTTTCTTAACAGTGAACGCATCAGAGATGGTGTGGTGACAAACTCACGTGTTGCAACGTGGCTCATGGCGCTTCAAAGTTTTAACCTAGACATACGTTATGGTCAAAACAAGAAGTCTCATCTGGGGACGGACTTGGCAATCTGCCAGAAGTGTACACAAGATGTACCAGCCACCCAGCCGCCGGTTGAGGTTAAACCCCCAGTAACTGAAGACCCGAATCACCACTTCTTTGATGACAATATCTGCAAAGATATGACAACATTGTACGTGGATGGATCTTCATTCCTCCGCGACAAGATCTGCAGAGCAGGTGTTGGAGGGGTCCTCCTCCAAGACCAAGAGCAGATAACTTTCAGCTACAAATTAGGATCTCAGACTTCTCAGTACGCTGAGATTGCAGGAATCCTAATAGCTCTCCAGATGGTAGTAGAACGCTCCATCAAGACGCTAGTCATCTGCACTGACTCTAACTATGCTCGTTTGAGTTTCGCTTGTCACCTCGCTGTGTGGAAACTGAACGGTTTCCTAACAAGCGACAGAAAAGTGGTCAAACACAAAGAGCTTTTCATAGCGTGTGATCACTTGGTGACATCACACGACTTACAGATCTACTGGAAGAAAGTTCCAGGGCATTCTAGAGTCCCAGGCGATGACAAGCACTACAATGACATTGCAGACTCCTTAGCCAAAGAAGGAGCCGACGAAGGTCCTCTATGGTCCTTCGACCCCTCCTGGTTAATCGAGACTCTGCCAACACAACCTTCAGTCAGAGTTATGGCAGTCACACGTGCACAGGCCGCAGCCAGACCTGCTGACAACGCAGTCTCCGTACGACCCGCACTGACTGACCCTGACATCATCCAACTTCAGAAGTCGGATCCTGCTATCAACTCCATGATACTGTATCTGACTGATCCGGACAAGAACACTCCGTCTAAAGACGAACTGGATTCCGATCCAGACCTTAAAGTCCTTTATCAGCTGCGCAAACAGCTTAAACTACTCAAGGGCATCCTGACTTTCGCTCATGGACCAACGTCCTCACCTGTGTTCGTGGTTCCCCATGACCAAAGGGGGGTGATGTTAGTTCATGCCCATGATCTCCCGTCCGCAGGACACAAAGGAGATAAAGCCACGCTGACGGCATTAAAACAAATTGCCTATTGGCCTGGAATGAAAAAGGATGTCAAGGACTACATTGAAGGGTGCGTGGTCTGTGGCCAGTTTCAGCCAACCAGACCACTTCACAGAGCACCACTGCAAAGCAGAGGCATTGCATTCCCATGGTCTGACCTCCAGATCGACTGGGTTGGACCACTCACTAAGAGCTCTAGAGGAAATAAATATTTTCTCACGGTAACCTGTGCATTTACCAAATGGGTAGAATGCCTACCAGCTCCTAACGACACAGCACAAACAACTGCTATGTTGTTAATGAATCATATATTCTCAAGGTTTGGACTTCCCCTTCGGGTGAACTCAGACCAAGGTACACACTTCACAGGTGAAGTGATGAAAGAACTGTGGAAGACGCTAGGCGTCAAGGCCAACTTTCATGTCGGCTACCACCCACAGGCTTCAGGCCAAGTTGAGAGAGCAAACAGAACTGTGGTGAGTATTTTGAAGAAATACGTGGCTGCAAACCACAAGGACTGGGATGTGAAACTCCCTCTGGTCCTCATGGCCATAAGAGCCACTCCACACACATCAACTGGCATCTCTCCCTTCGAGATGATGACCGGTCGACAGATGACTCTCCCTCTACACCTGTTGTACCAACCAGGCGACGCCGTCATGGCGACAGCCTACACTACACAACAATACATGAAAGATTTGAATGTACACCTCAGAAACACTTTTGCTTTCGCCCAGAAAAACCTGGAAAGGTCCGCTGAAGGACGCAAGGCGTACTATGACCAGAAGGCCTCTCACAATGAACTCCAAGTGGGAGACAGAGTCTGGTACTATACGTTCGCCCCAGCAACCGGGAAAGGAGAGTCCGGGACCGGAACTCTCGCCCGCAAACTAATGCCCAGGTGGACTGGACCTCATCTGATAACAGACAAAGTGTCCTCAGTCGTCTACGAGATCAAAATCAGCAAAGGCCGCAAAGAGCCAATTGCTAAATGGGTACATCGAAATCAGATCAAACCTTACAAGGCGTTCAATGACTCCACAAAAGACAAAGATCTCACAAACTCACCGACTTCATGGGATAATAAGGTCGTCCAAACACAAGTTAGTAAATAAACTAATCAGGTTTAAACTACCATATTTCCCACCCTATAAGTCGCATTGTCCAACTTGAACTTAGAAACGCTAAGTCCAACACCCACAACAAAAACTAATCTTAACAACCATTTAAATCCACAAGATTTAAGTTGACCTCGGTCATAAAGTTGAGACCTGTTTTCTTGTGTGTTGCACTTTGGAATCTGACGACAAGAGTGTGTCGAAGCAGTGAAACGTTGTTTCCTTGTTGTTTAGTCATTACTGTTGTCATTATTTGAGATATTGTTGTGGTTCTGGACACTCCCAGCCAAAAAAGGTTTTGTATTAACATTGATTAATGCATAAGATGGATTTAACTATGCCAACATGCAGTTCGTTTTGTTAAATCTCAACCGTTGAAGAGTCAATGTAGTTTAAAGCTACTCAAGGTACCATAAACTACACTGGCCTCACGATTTCTAAATTGAACCGATTCGATCGTTTCTATTCTAGATTATCTATTCATTTTGATGAGTCTCGCCATAGACTTCAAAATTTATTAGGTACACCAAATCCTACGTCGTTCGTCTAAAAGACAACAGACATTTAGATCAAACTATATTTCATTTTTCTACTTTAGTTTAACCTAAACTAAGTAATGAATGGAGGAATAGTTTGGAATTAGAGGCCTTCGTTACAGAAGCCCTCCAAAATTCTATAGGTATAGATCCCTATATCTAATTTACAGAATTGATCCACCCCTTAATTGGTAATTATAGCTGATCTAAACCATGATAGCTTACATACCAGGTGCATATAGGTAGGGCCTAATGTAAAATCCCAATCATAAGCCCACCTAAAACCACATAATTGCATGACACATAGAACCAGAGTGGCACTGACTGGAGACCAACCAGCCAACAACCTTCGATGTGGGGACCTGCAGCTCCAACGCTTGGTCTTCAACCTTCATCCAAGGATCGCCTCCTCTGCGTCAATCGAGGGATCCCCTCTACATGCTGATTATGAAAACAATTGTTGCTGATCAATCAACAAAACTAATCGTTGTGGATTTACTGCTGTGGGATTACCGCTGTGGATTATAAGACTTTGTTTTCCAAAGGATCACAGACTTTGTTTTCCAAGAGTTAACAGACTCAGTTTTCCGAGGGATTAAAAGCTTACCGCAATGGGATTACCTACGAACAGTATGGAAGTTCCAAAAACTTTATGGGATTATAATTTTTGATTTTTTCTTTTCCACTCGCCGGATTACTTCAAGATCAGAGACAGTTCAAGGTTTCCTTTCGTGTTGGACCCCATCCCCAACGACTGGCGATGGCTTCCAAAAGGGGGGAGATGTAGTGGACATGACCTTGTCCACTTTTAAGACACCTGTGTACTTTTGAACTGTCCAGTGATGACCTTTACTGACCTCTCAGTAAAGCAGGACATTTAACACAATTATTCCATTAGTTATAATCTGAGGACATATAGTCACTAAAAGAGACTATTTCTATATCTTGATTTTATTCTAATGTAATCAAGAATAACTTTTCTCATTTTCATGATATGTGCTTTTATGCTGTGTTATTCTGAAATGTGTTAATTACTGTCTTCACTGCTGTGTTTAAAGGTGAAGCCTTCGGGTCACAGAGACCGGACGGTTTTGTTTAGAAACTCAGAGACAGTCTGATGAGCAGGGCTCCAGCGTTATCTGTCTTTTTTCCTAAACATTTCTCTCTGCTGCTGGCTTGTAACCTTGGGTTTGATAAAGCAAGTGAACTCCTCTCTGTGTTCCTGCTTTTAAGTTCTAAACTGTGCGAGAACGCTTCAGAGTTGCTGGGAACTTCCAAAGAGATGTGAACTTTCCCAAGAGCTGGACACGTGTGGTCAAGAGCTAACGACCGGCGTCTTCAGCTAAGGACTGATAACAGGCTGTTATGAGTCTACTTCGAACAAGCCGAGCTCAAAAACTTTGTTTATTCCCTCCTGGAATAAGTTTATCTTGAAGTCAGAGGCCTGAAGCTGACATATTCTCTGATGACCAACGCGGAAGCCAGGAGACGTTGAAACGTAAACTAAAACCAGTTTTGGACGTGCTGGGACTAAAGGACTCTGTGCATCTGAAGGCTGGTGTCTTCCCTCTTACCGGGCGGTCGTCAAAAGGTAAAGGAGCTGTTTACAAAACGTACCTGGATTTTAGCAGAAGTCGGATGAAAAGTGTCACTCTGGTCTCATGCTCAGGATAATTTTCTTCTTAAATCTTTCCTCCTATTTCTTTTCCCTCTCAACCTAAGCTGGAAACTATATTTTAAGCTGAAATGCCCCTCAGACTAAATATGTGTAACATCTAATATTTATGTCTGTTGTGTTGAATTCAAGTGTGCTGACGTATTTGAATTGAAAGAAAGTGAAATCATGTCAATCAAGTGTAATGGTGTTAATTTAGTTGATTTATTTTAAATAAATGATAGTGTCTCTTTGACATATCAAACTAAGTTAACGTGTCCATTGTCACTTAATGGCTCTGTTTATTTATCCATCATAAAGATCACAGAAATATTGAATAAACTGAAAAAGAAGAGAATCCGTGAATTTACTATTCAATCTGAATAGATTAATTAAGGATAAAGAGGTCAGTATTAAACTGACCCCCCCTTTAACCCCTTTACAACTGCAATATATAGCATGTGCATTTAAGCAATATTACTATGAAACACTCTTTTGTATGAATTCATCCTACTTGCACCTATATTCTACCATGTTGTCGTTTACTATATTTCTTTTTGGACCTTGTAAGTATTATATTTATTTTCACTTTTGGTACTTTATTTTTTACCTTTATTGCATGCTTTAGTATTTCTTTTCTTTTTCTTTTTTTGCGAGTCAAATTGATTCTTCTCATCCTGCATATTTTATTGCATTGCTGACCTTGTGTTAACCTGCATATGCAAATAAACAATAAACTAAATCTCGTTATATACTTTGTGATTTTTTAAGTTGAACATGTTCAGAAGAAAATCGTATTATCTTTTTGAATGAGCTTATAAAAATAATAAAACACAACTTAAGATATGTATTTAATGGCTTTTGCTTTAATTAACACAGAAGAAAATCGTATTATCTTTTTGAATGAGCTTATAAAAATAATAAAACACAACTTAAGATATGTATTTAATGGCTTTTGCTTTAATTAACAAATTTGTCTTTTTTACTTCATTGCATATTTTATGTTTTTATATTTGTACATATAAATACCTATACTATAGCACTTTGTTTTAACTAATTAAACTTTTTTTGCAAGAGTATGCATTATTGTTTGTAGATGACCTTGCGAGTAGACAGTGAAAGTAGGTAGCGCGCAGGTGGAAGAGAGGCTGGAGAGGTGGCAGTTGGTGACAGAAGAGGAGAATGCTGGGATAGGACGAGATGGAGGCAGGTGATCTGATGTGATGACCCCTGAGAGAAACAACAAATAAAGAAGCAAGACTTTACTGTACTCTGAGGCTGTGGGATTTATTGCACAGCATTCTGGTCAGCTCCTCTTGTATTAAATGTGCTTCATGTAATGCTGATTTGAACAACCCTTGGTGTAAATCCTTTTTTGTATTTTAGCATAATATCTCATGATTCACTGGACAAATTTTTGTCAAATTCTCAAAGGTATTTTTTATTTACACATTTACATCTGATAAACTTTTCGAGTCTATACATATCAAAATGGCTGCCACAGCTAATCAACTTTAGCCAGCACAAAAAATGGCTGTAATTTTATTGTAACAGATATTGAGCAAAAGTTTGATGTGGGAGTAGTTGACATGCATCTTCATCATATACGCTGAGCACTAATAGATCTTGTGACTTCTTGCAGAATCACAAAAGATTGTGCATAATGTCATTTTCTACGTTTTAGTCTGGTGGTCAGTGCAGCAGTTTTGTAATCCTGAGGTTGTGGGTTCGAGCCCGGGTTGTGTCAGGAAGGGCATCTGGCATGAAACAAATTGTTAAATCTTTCATGTGAGTTTGCTCGCTGTGGTGACCCGTGAAGAAGGGAGAGGCCAAAAGAAACTTTACCAAAAAGGCTATAACCCCATGTCTTAGTTTAAGGAGCCGGCATAAAGGGCAGTGGGCGGCATGCACTGCATGCATGCTTTCAAGGAATATAAGGCCTTTAATTGTATATTGACACAGGAAAACATTACTGACTTAGCATTTTGTGTAAGACATTAGCTTGTTGGGCGGCACAGTAGTGCAGTAGGTTTTCCCCAGGTACTCCAGTTTCCTCCCTCAGACCAAAAACATGCATGCTAGGCTGATTGGTATCCCTAAATTGTCCCTAGTGAGAGAGTGAATGGTTGTTGTTATCTATGTATCCCTGTGATGTAGAGTTGCGTTTGGGCCCAAAAATTTCGGCTTGGCCACAGCCCATAGCCATAATTTCCTAACTTGACCCGACGAATTAACAGTGCCGTAAACACCGGTGTATAATACGCACTTTTATTGCTCATTTGAATGTCCTGCGTATTATACACCGAAGCGTATTATCTACAGATTTTTTCCCATATTTTTAGACCCATTTTTGGCTCTGATTCGCTGTTTTTCATTTTGGCCTAAAAATGGTGCAGTACCAGTTTCGGCCGCTATGGGCGCTAATGCACCCTGTAGTCTGTTTACCTGCAGACTGTACCTGGAGGCGTATCCTGGCGCCATCTAGTGGCCATAAAAAAGACTGTCACGGCAGCGCGTATTATACACCGAAGCGTATTATCTACCGATTTTTCTGATTTATTTCCAAATATTGGACAAAGCGTATTATACACCGGAGCGTATTATACACCGGTGTTTACGGTAATTACAGGTCCAAACCCGACCCCCCCCCAACATTTTTAATTAAGCTTTGACTGCTTATATAGTTATTAATAGAAGGCGGATGCACACGGCTGAATAAGATCGGATCATAAGATCAGAGCTGAGGGGGTGTTTGTCCTTTCATGGTCATCAAAGCACATTCTGCTTTATTCAGACACCGACCACGCTCTGACATGTCGGATATTTTGGGGTTTCCCCTGTTTGTGTTGTCAGCCGTGCGCGTCCGCTGAGTGCAGCGGCTGAACGTCCATTTGGGCAATGGATTGCTGCCGGGCAGTATACAGTAGTCCCATCTGAAGCTAGCCTGGCCCTCGCCTTCCTGCACAGCTCCGCTCAATTCTCATTTCCCTTCACTGCACAGTCTGGGATTCCTCCCATAGACAACGATTTCTCCGGCCGATTTTTGACCGGACCAATCAGAGAGCAGAAGGCGGAGTTTTGAACGACGTCGACTGACGTCGTCATTCAAAATGGCTGCCGCCACGAAGGAATTTTCAATAAAACAAGGTAAAAAACTATTATTTCTCTGCTGAGAAAAAATATATTTCATAGCTGACGTTATATCAGAAGTGTTCCTGAGCAATCAGAGAGCAGAAGGCGGAGTTTTGAACGATGTCGACTGACGTCGTCATTCAAAATGGCTGCCGCCACGAACGAATTTTCATCAAAACAAGGTAAAAAACTATTATTTCTCTGCGGAGAAAAAATATATTTCATAGCTGACGTTATATCAGAAGTGTTCCTGAGCTTAACAGTTCCTAAATCAATTCACGAAATGGTCAAATCTGCTGGATATTAAATAGTTTCGGTTTGATATTTTCCAAACAGCCTCGGGTGCGCTACGAAAATAAATGATAAAAAATCGAATTTTATCTCAAATGTTTCATCTAGGCCAACAGTCAGTAAATTAAAGACATATAATTACACACTGGTGGCAGAAAAAATATCCACCGAGTGGTTTCTGAGCAATTTATCTGATAGCCTGGACCTCGCCAGGCTAAACTAACAAAACTCTGCCTCCTGTTCTCTGATTGGTCCATTCAAAAATCTCCAGGAGAAATCGTTTTCTATGGCAGAGATGCCAGACCCTAGTCCAAAGCGAAGTGAAGGACAAGGGTCTGGTTTAAACCAGGCTAATCTGAAGCTTAAATTAACTTTTTTTTTTTTACCTCTGTCAAGGCCGGTCAGCGCACGGTCAAATGGCCGCGTGTCGTGTGGCTGGTGATTGTATGGCAAGCCACGTTGCCATATAATTGGATCATCAGCCGCACACGTCCACTGACACAATCAAAAGCCCGACACTGACCCAGCCCACCCATCCAGCACATTATAGCCCAACCCAGGCTTTGTGCCCGGGTTAGAAATGACAACTGAACTGTGATGGACTGGAGACCTGTCCATGGTGTCCCCCGCCTCTCGCACAGTGACTGCTGGATATGGGCACCAGGGACCAGAAAATGAAGAAGCAGGTAACGATAATGGATGGATAGATGGATGGATGGATGGATGGATGATGGATGGATGGATGGATGGACATTAGCTTCTTTTATAGGACTGTCATGAAAACTGGTATTTGTATGGATGTTATAAATAAACAAATACTTTATTTGATCATTTTCAGTTTAAGTAAAAGAACCCCTTTAGTTAGTGTCTTTTGGTAAGTTGAACTTTAGTGAATATTTTAATTGTTGATTTTTTTGTTCCCTGACACTTACGATTATGGAAAGTTGTAAAGAGGATCTTGAATCTACTCTTCCTGCTCCCCTCGTCGGCCCACAGCCTCACCACCCCCAGAGAGGTGGCCAGCATGACGTCGTTCGCCACCGTGGAGCAAAACTTATTCTTCAGGTGCTCCACTGAGCTGCTCCCATCATAGATGCCAACAAAGTTACGCTTGCACTCATTTGAGTTGTGCATTTCATACTCCAGAAAACGCATGTAGATCTGCGGGGAACAGAAAACATGAGCAGTGGTTGTAACATCCATCTCTGATTGCTTCCAGTGAGAAACCCCACAGAGTGTCCACACCTTAGCGCTGGGCGGAGCCCTGATGTACCACCTGCAGTCCACAGCTTCAGTCTGGAGCGCCCGGCCCTCCCTGCTGATCTGTGTTGAGTCCACAAAACCTTCTGGACCGCTCAGCTCAAAGTTGCAAACTGCAAAGTGAAAGCAGTAAAGTAGAACAGATAGAAAAAGGCTGGATCAGGCCATCCTATTCACATTCTGCTCTGAATTCAATGATCTAAAACTATCTGGACAGAACTAAGCACAGGTGAATGCAGTACAGAGCAACTAAAGGGTGGTGTATGCTCAAGGTTCTGATGGGAGTATGATGCTGAGGCACATTCAAATAAAAACTACTAATCAGCTAATAATGAGAAGCTGATGGCAGAAATCTGCTGAACAGACTGATGGGGTTTTTGTAGAAATATTATCTTAGGTTTAGTCTTTGCAAAGAAACGTATTGCTCATATTTTTTCAGGCTCTTTTTCCATTGATTTTGCAGTTGTATGGAGCATTAGGGGCACCCATACATTCTAAGTGTTTTGTGGCGTTTAAAACACGTAATTTTCTTTGACAATTGATTATTAATTTGGCTGCTTGTATCCAATAAACAGGCATAAAAAGAACAATGTCTAAAAGTTTTGTTTTGCTGATTATTCTAATTTGAACACTAATTGTTTTTCAATCCCCCCAAGGAACTGAAAGAACAGGTAATGATCAAAGCTGTTCCGATAATGGGGGAAGGGGGGGGGGGGGTATTTATTTGTCGTTATTGATTGGTTACAGAGAAAGTAGAAATCAAAAAATAATTTTCTGGTTGCAAAGTAAAACAAGTATTCATTTTTAACACTCACTGTCAGCATTTGTGTATTTTGGTTACTTATTGTGCTTGTTGTCAGGTTTATTCCCAAGTGCATTAAAAACCATTGACTGCAGCCGTCTGCACATGCACAATATCACACAGTAATGTTGAGCATTTCCAAAAAACTTTCACTCTGAGACCTAAACTCAAAACGCTTTATGATCAGAAAAACAAAGACTGTTGTGTACATGAACGGCCAAAATGCAGAAGAAATGCTACAGTTTCATTTAAAAAATGACATCCTGTAAACAGAACCTTAGATATAAACTATATCAGTTGATGGCACATCAGTCTGTAGGCAAAGTACCAGAATTACATGGGAGTCTATTCATCCATCCATCCATCCATCCATCCATCCATCCATCCACCCACTCATTCATTAATTTATTCATCCATTTGTCCACTCACCCATTCATTCATTCATTCATTCATTTTTAACCAGTACAGGCAAAAGAGAGCACATTGCACCAGTCTTGGCCTCCCTGCACTGGCAGAATGGAATGCGGAAGTCACGTGGGTCATGCGGCTGGTAAGTTGACGAAAATATAAAATTTTTTGCCATGGTGAAGTGTTAGCTGACTGTTCTCCATCCATCCATCCATCCATCCATTTTCTTCCGCTTATCCGGGGTCGGGTCGCGGGGGTAGCAGCCTAAGTAGGGAGGCCCAGACTTCCCTCTCCCCAGCCACTTGGAGCAGCTCCTCTGGGGGAATCCCAAGGCGTTCCCAGGCCAGCCGAGAAACATAGTCCCTCCAGCGTATCCTGGGTCTTCCTCTGGGTCTCCTCCCGGTGGGACATGCCCGGAACACCTCACCAGGGAGGCGTCCAGGAGGCATCCTAACCAGATGCCCGAGCCACCTCAACTGGCTCCTCTCGATGTGGAGAAGCAGCGGCTCTACTCCGAGTCCCTCCCGGATGACCGAGCTTCTCACCCTATCTCTAAGGGAGAGTCCAGCCACCCTGCGGAGAAAACTCATTTCAGCCGCTTGTATCCGAGATCTTGTTCTTTCGGTCATAACCCAAAGCTCATGACCATAGATGAGGGTGGGAACGTAGATCGATCGGTAAATTGAGAGCTTTGCCTTTTGACTCAGCTCTCTCTTCACCACGACAGACCGGTACAGCGCCCGCTTCACTGCGGACGCTGCACCTATCCGCCTATCGATCTCACGCTCCAGTTTTCCCTCATTCGTGAACAAGATCCCGAGATACTTAAACTCCTCCACTTGGGTAAGGACCTCCTCCCCGACCCGGAGAGGGCACGCTACCCTTTTCCGGCTCAAGACCATGGCCTCGGATTTGGAGGAACTGATCCTCATCCCGGCCGCATCACATTCAGCTGCAAACCGCTCCAGCGAAAGCTGTAGATCACGAGCTGATGAAGCCAATAGGACCACATCATCTGCAAAAAACAGAGAAGCGATTCTAAGGCCACCAAAACGGATCCTCTCAACACCTTGGCTGCGCCTAGAAATTCTGTCCATAAAAGTTATAAACAGAATCGGTGACAAAGGGCAACCTTGGCGGAGTCCAACTCTCACCGGAAACGAGCCTGACTTACTGCCGGCAATGCGGACCAAGCTCTGACACCGGTCGTACAGGGACCTAACAGCCCATATCAATGGGCCTGGTACCCCATACTCCCGGAGTACCCCCCACAGAACCCCCCGAGGGACGCGGTCGAATGCCTTTTCCAAGTCCACAAAGCACATGTAAACTGACCATGTTCGGCATAAGGGTGTCCATATGTGCTCTTGGCACCAGGACACCCTAGGTCGTAGTTCAATGATCGACTTTGTTGTCGTCTCATCTGATCTGCGGCCGCATGTCCTGGACACTCGGGTGAAGAGAGGGGCGGAGCTGTCAACTGACCACTACCTGGTGGTGAGTTGGCTCCGATGGTGGGGGAGGATGCCGGTCAGACCTGGCAGACCCAAACGTATTGTGAGGGTCTGCTGGGAACGTCTGGCAGAGTCTCCCGTAAGACGGAGCTTTAACTCCCACCTCCGGGAGAGCTTTGAACACGTTCCGAGGGAGGCGGGGGACATTGAGCCCGAGTGGGCCATGTTTCGCGCCTCTATTGTCGAGGCAGCTTATCGGAGTTGTGGCCGCAAGGTTGTTGGTGCCTGTCGTGGTGGCAACCCTCGAACCCGGTGGTGGACACCGGCGGTGAGGGATGCTGTCAAGCTGAAGAAGGAGTCCTATTGGGCCTTTTTGGCCTGTGGGACCCCGGAAGCAGCAGATAGGTACCGGCAGTCCAAGCGGCATGCGGCTCGGGTGGTTGCTGAGGCAAAAACTCGGGCGTGGGAGGAGTTCGGAGAGGCCATGGAGAATGACTTCCGTACGGCTTCGAGGCGATTCTGGTCCACCATCCGGCGTCTCAGGGGGGGAAGCGGTACGCGACCAACACCATTTATGGTGGGGATGGCGTGCTGTTGACCTCAACTCGGGATGTTGTGAGTCGGTGGGCGGAATACTTCGAAGACCTCCTCAATCCTACTGGCACGTCTTCCACTGAGGAAGCGGAGCCTGGGG
>JBBPBX010083273.1:0-15561 GCA_038048925.1 Garcialebias charrua | reverse complement strand
TATATATATATATATATATATAGCGATCATGGAGCACACAGGCACTGAGGCAGCAACACTTTTTTTTTAAATAAAGCCGATTTAACCATTAAAGTACTTTTATTAAGAAAACGTTAGACTGAGACACCCCTTTTGCTATAATTTCGAGCTAACAAACAATTGTTTAGGTAAATTTCTTGTTAAATGTCGGAAGATGAAGTTGCGCTCCTCTTTCCTGTTTCTTTTTACAAACATGATCAGCCTCGGCCAGCTGTAGGTGCGCGCGCACACTGACTGACGATATGACGTCTTTGTTTTAGCTAAGGTCCTACTTGGAACATAAAATTAGAAAAGATAAATAAATTCACAGACCTTTTTTTAGACGACAGAACAAGAAAAATATAGTTGTGTAGGTTTAAAAAAATTAATACCTTGTCAGATGACGTTTATTACTTTTTAATACTTTTTAATGGCCTTAATTTGTGTTAATTTCATTTACTACCTTTTAATACCTTTTACAACCCCGCGGATACCCTATATATGTAGTGCAAAATGATGCATAGTTAAAACATGATGTCAGAGTCAGAGTCAGAGTCAGAGAGAATTTATTGTCATTTGCACCGCATGTAGTACATGTGTTGAAAACGAGATTATGTACACAGGGTCCCAGTTACATCCAACAACAAATGCAAGAGAAAAACAATAATAACATCTAGGATTAACTAAGAGAGACATCAGCTAGTAATACACTAAGCCCTAATGTAGTAGAAAAACATCATTATAAACAGCAGCACGAACATGAGCAGATAGTCACAGATGAACGCAGCAACAAGAAACAGATCAGTATCAACATGATGTGACATTTTGCAGTGTTTATTCTTATTATTTATTTATTCATGAGTCTGACAGCCTCAGGGTAGAAGCTGTTCCTCAGTCTAGTGGTTCTACATTTGATGCTCCTCAACCTCCGTCCCGAGGGGAGTGGTGCAAAGAGTGAGTGTGCTGGGTGAGTGAGGTCTTTCATGATGCAGGTGGCTCTTTTTCTGCATCTGGAGGTGTAGATGTCTGTGATGGTGGGGAGACTGACTCCCACAGACTTCTGTGCAGCCTTCACCACTCTTTGTAGAGCTTTCCTCTCTGCAACTGTGCAGCCTCCATGCCACACGTTGATGCTGGAGCACAGGACGCTCTCCACTGCACACCTGTAGAACGAGGTGAGGACTGAGCTTCTCAGACCAGCTCGTCTCAGCCGTCTGAGGAAGTAGAGTCTCTGATGACCTTTCTTGATCAGGCTGGTGGTGTTGTTGCTCCAGCTGAGGTTATCATTCAAGTGTACACCCAGGTATTTGTAGCTGGAGACCACCTCCACCGCAGATCCACCTATATACAGTGGGGTGTGGGTGTGTTTGTTCCTTCTGAAGTCCACAATCATCTCCTTCGTCTTCTTCACATTCATGTGAAGGTTGTTCTCTTTGCACCAGCTCTCCAGATGTTCCACCTCCTGTCTGTAGCTGGACTCATCATTGTTTGTGATGCATCCCACCACAGCTGTATCATCTGCAAACTTAACAATATGACAGCCTGGATGTGTGGCTGTACAATCATATTATCAGTGCAGCTTTAATGAGTGTTACACATCACCCAAAAATCCAGGAAGTGCTCAGTATGCTTGAGCGGGAAGACAGAGGAGATGGAAAACAGATGAAGCCAACGCGAAGATACAATTAAATAGCGGTTTAGAATTTAGCTTCCCCTAATTTTCATAAGACATTAGTGCTTTTGAAATTGCGGACCTAAATAAATTAATTAGTGCTTTAGAAATAGCGGAACTAATTTTTGGATTAGCGCTGCCCAGCACTGTTTAATCTGAAAAAGAGAGAACCCGTGAATTATTTATGATAATTTGTGTCAGTTTAAAACCTGCTCATTTTACATCTGGTGAACAGTACAGATCAGTAAATCTGATCTACCCCTGATCCCTACACGTGGACAGCTTCACTGCAGGATCCAAACAGTTCCTAACACAGCTTAGCTCCACACTTCACTTTAGACTGCAGTAAATAAATACATACCTGTGTAACCCTGATGTTTGGTTTGATACCTGTGAACTGATGAATCGCTCATCCAGGAACTCTTCTCAGCTTCACAACATTTATTAACATGAACTTCATCTGTAACAGAAAAAAAAAACGTGATTGGCGGTGGTCTGACATGTAGCTCCTGCCCTAACTCTGAGAACATCAGGCAGTAAAAAATGCCGTCAAGCCAGTCTCCACTTCCAAAATGATGGTTTTGTTGAGCACACAAACACTATGAATTACAGTAACCTTTGCGAGTTTTCAAAATAAAAGCTGTTAATGATGTCATACTTGCTGTTGTTACAAAATTATTTGTGGATGATTTATTTATATTATGATTTATTTATATTATTATTTATTATATGAGAACTGTTACTCAATACTGTATATATATATATATATATATATACAGGTAGTCCCCGAATTACGAGCGCTCTGATCTGCGAGGTTCCAGACTTACGAGCTGCGAATTTTTGGAAAAAACGAAAAAAATACTGAGTTTTCATGTGTTTTTTCACTACAGTTAGCAAGTTAAGCATATAAACACACGTTTCCGATCATTTTTATGCACTCAAAAGTAGTTTTTAGATGAAAATAGAGTGTTTTTAGGTGCGCTGGCGAAATTTACGAGCGGACTTCCGGGTTGCGAATTTTTGGAAAAAACGAAAAAAATACTGAGTTTTCATGTGTTTTTTCACTACAGTTAGCAAGTTAAGCATATAAACACACGTTTCCGATCATTTTTATGCACTCAAAAGTAGTTTTTAGATGAAAATAGAGTGTTTTTAGGTGCGCTGGCGAAATTTACGAGCGGACTTCCGGGTTGCGAATTTTTGGAAAAAACGAAAAAAATACTGAGTTTTCATGTGTTTTTTCACTACAGTTAGCAAGTTAAGCATATAAACACACGTTTCCGATCATTTTTATGCACTCAAAAGTAGTTTTTAGATGAAAATAGAGTGTTTTTAGGTGCGCTGGCGAAATTTACGAGCGGACTTCCGGGTTTACGAGAGAAATGGCGGCCGTTCCAAATTACGAGATTTCCGGTTTACGAGCGCCCCCTTGTGACGGATCTCGCTCGTAAATCGGGGAATACCTGTATATATATATATATATATATATATATATATATATATATATATATATACATATATATATATACATATATATATATATACATATAATAATACCTTTTCTCTGATGGTAACATCAGGGAAAAGGTACAGATCAATCAAGACAAGAACAAACAGATTAAAATATAGTTTTTATCTGTCCACCATTACTGAACTGAACAAAATCTGTAAAAAAAACGAAATAAGGAACAACTGGTGTAATATCAATCTGCTTGTGTTGCACATTTGGAATGTTTCAAACCTGTTATCATCTTTAATACAGTTTATATTTATATTGTTTTATATTTTACTGTTTTACTTTTTACTTTTGTTCTGGGAAGCAAACCCAGATTTCACTGTACGTATTCATGTGCAATGATAATAAAGGTCTCTTCTATTCTATTTTGCAGCAGATTTTGAATTGTCTTCTGCTGAACTTGATCCACCACAAAGACTGTGTGGTTCACAGAGTTTCTGCACAAATCAAAATATGAAACTTTAAATTAAAATGTTCTCAGAGAACAATAAGTATAATTTTTATGCACACTAACCAGAAACCTCCAGTGATTTTGGTCGACATGGACAAATAACACAAAGCTCTTGTAATTCTCAAAATTTACCAGTAAAAAGAAACACTTTATGTTAAAATGTTACAAATGTCATTTCTGAAATTAATGTACAATTTTAAATGTTATTTTTTTCCAAATGGTTATTGTCACTTAAAAATATTAAACATATAAATTATTTTAAATTAAACATTCCTGTTTTTACTTGAACTATGTTGCATTTCAATGAGACAAACTTTCTGCACAGTAATGATGTGATTTGTGGTAAAGTCGTACTTACCCTCACTGTTTCTACAACATCCTGAAGAACGAGCAACAAACACAGCAACTTAGGGAAAATTACATGGTGGACCTTTATTTTGAAATTCCACTTGGTGGATCTTGGTGACCTTTGGTGAACAACATCTGGAGATGTTCTACAGTCAGACTGAAGTGAGACTGGTCACTGGAAACTAAGAGTTTTGTTTTAATATTAATGGAAACTTCAGGGGAAACAACTTAACATTCTCACATAATGAACATACAAATAACCACAAAACAGAGACAAAAGTTAAATATTATGGATCCATATTCACAGGAGGACATTAAAAATCATTTATGAACATAGACCAGCAAGAATGACTTCAAGCGTCTAGAGTCAAAACATAAAAAACACATTGAAGTTTTTTATTTATTTAACTTAGCAACACAAAAAGTTCTCTACTCTTTGGATATGGGGGCGACATTCAAACTTTTAGTGGAAACAGCTGAGCAGGAATGTTGGTCCCATTACAGCTTCCAGTGCTAACATGTGTTTTATGTACAGAGTTTGTACCAACAGGAGACACACATCAGCTTTTATTTTGAAAGAACCTCGCAAGCGTGACTATCTAATTCATGGTGTTAGCGCGTGCACAACCAAACCGCGTGAGCGCTGACTTTTAGAAGTGGAGGCTGCTGGACCGAAGTATAATATTGAACAATTTTACTAGAAATTACAACCATACCTGTTAGAGAACAAACATGTGGTTGGTGGAGGTCTGACGTGAAGCTCCTGCTCCTACACAGAAAAACACACACACAGTCACGAGACTAGATTATCCAAGCACGTGACAACGAGACGTAGCTGCTAACAGCTACACATGCTAACAGCTACACATGCTAACAGCTACACATGCTAACAGCTACACATGCTAACAGCTACACATGCTAACAGCTACACATGCTAACAGCTACACATGCTAACAGCTACACATGCTAACAGCTACACATGCTAACAGCTACACATGCTAACAGCTACACATGCTAACAGCTACACATGCTAACAGCTACACATGCTAACAGCTACACATGCTAACAGCTACACATGCTAACAGCTACACATGCTAACAGCTACACATGCTAACAGCTACACATGCTAACAGCTACACATGCTAACAGCTACACATGCTAACAGCTACACATGCTAACAGCTACACATGCTAACAGCTACAGATGCTAACAGCTACACATGCTAACAGCTACACATGCTAACAGCTACAGATGTTAACAGCTACAAATGCTAACAGCTACACATGCTAACAGCTACACATGCTAACAGCTACAAATGTTAACAGCTACAGATGTTAACAACTAAAGATGCTAACAGCTACACATGCTAACAGCTACACATGCAAAAAGCTAAACATACTAACAGCTACATATGTTAACAGCTACAGATGTTAACAGCTACAGATACTAACAGCTACAGACGTTAGTAAGTAAGTAAGTAAGTAAGTAAGTAAACTTTATTTATATAGCACCTTTCACAGACATTGACATCACAAAGTGCTTCACAAGCAAAAATAAAAAGAGAAAAAATACATAAAATTAATTAAAAGCCAGTCTGAATAAATACGTTTTAAGATCTTTTTTAAAAGAGTCGATAGAGTCTGAGCTGCGCAGTGACAGAGGGAGAGCGTTCCAAAGCCTCGGGGCCATCACTTGGAATGCTCTGTCTCCACGTGTTTTAAAATACGTTCTTGGTACCATCAGTAGCATTTGATTTGAAGATCTCAAAGTCCTGGTGGGACGGAGAGGCTTCAAAAGGTCCGATAAATATTTGGGAGCCTGACCATGCAATGCCCTGAAAGTTAACAGCTACAGATGTTAACAGCTACAGACGTTAACAGCTACAGATGCTAACAGCTACAGATGTTAACAGCTACAAATGCTAACAGTTACAGATGTTAACAGCTACAGATGTTAACAGCTACAGATGTTAACAGCTACAGATGCTAACAGCTACAGATGTTAACAGCTACAGACGTTAACAGCTACAGACGTTAACAGCTACAGATGTTAACAGCTACAGATGTTAACAGCTACAGACGTTAACAGCTACAGATGTTAACAGCTACAGACGCTAACAACTACAGATGTTAACAGCTACAGACGTTAACAGCTACAGATGTTAACAGCTACAGATGTTAACTACAGATGTTAACAGCTACAGATGTTAACAGCTACAGATGTTAACAGCTACAGATGTGAACAGCTACAGATGTTAACAGCTACAGATGTTAACAGCTACAGATGTTAACAGCTACAGATGTTAACAGCTACAGATGTTAGCAGCTACAGATGTTAACAGCTACACATGCTAACAGCTACACGTGCTAACAGATGCTAACAGAGTGAACTAACTTAGTCTCCACAGACAAGAAGCTGCAGTGTTACAAGCCTCTGGCAGCAGCAGCTTGGAACTAAATCACAGAATAAAGTATTTGACTCAAGAGAAGTCTTTTTTCATCAGTAATTGAAATAAACCACGGAGCTAAATCCAGAAGTAGCTTCTCAACACGAAGGAAAACAAAGAGCTGGTGACGTCACCACAGTTTTGCCAGATCTCGCGATAGAAACTGACGTGATATTTAACAAAGTCAAGTCAAAGTCAAAGTCAACTTTATTGTCAAAACATATGTACAGGACATACACAGCATTTCTCTCAGTCCCTTGGTGCAACAGTAACCATTTAAACACTAAAACATTTAATAAAGATAAGCATAAAATCAAATAATAAAAGTGTAATACTGTCCTGAGTTTTTGCATTGTAGTATAAAAGTATAAAAGTATATCTAAAATAAAATGAAGGTTCTGACATTGACATTTGTAATAGAGTGACAAAGCTTTTTATTCATTTTATTTTTATTTTATTATTATTTCACTACAGATACAGTTACAGTTATAAGAATGTGAACAAAAAGAACAAGGGACAAGATAACAAGAACAAGGAACACAGAGAAATAAACAAAATTAACTATGCCAGGGGGGTGCCAGGTTTCTACAAAAATAAAATTATACATTAAATATATTCAAGGAGCTACAGCATTCAAACGTGTTTATAGCTTTCTTGCTAATTACTCTTAGAAATGGTGCATAAATATAATTCTATTTCTTTAATTAAACCTGGAAAAAAAGGCGAAGATGATGAAAATTTACATTTGTGAATATGGTATTTGCCAAATATTATAATTAAATTAATTGCCCGTTTTTTTTTATATTTATATTCTTTTCGTGAAAGCCAAAAATAATGTGTTCATATCTTAATGAAAATTTTGAATCAATATTACAGATGATAAAATTATTACAATGCTTCCAAAATGTCTTTATGACATAACAATTCCAGAATAAATGACTGATTGTTTCGGAGTGCTCTTTGCAAAATTTGCGGTTGGGGTCAATTGTTTTAATATATTTCTTCATGAATTGATTAGTAGGATATATTCTGTGTAACAGTTTAAAGGAGACATCTTTCATTTTGTTGTTTCTCATCAGTTTCTGATGAAATGTCCACACATTTTTCCATTGTGAATCAGGGACAAAGTTTCTCCAGTAGAAGACAGATGAGGGGGTAGAAATAATATCCTGCTGGAACAGGGCACGGATAATTCTGTTGTTCCTACATGTTGAAGAAAAGCTTTACCAACAGTTACATTCAACAAGGATTTCTGTTCATCAAATACATTGTATCTAAAGAGTTCACAAATTTCACTAGTAACAGCATCAAACACAATATCATACTCTTTAGAAGTGACAGCAAGGTTAAACTTCATGTTGAATTCATTATAACTGAGTAAACATCCATTTTTCTTACAGTTGACCCACTACAAGGATGTTTTGGTTGAACCATTGTGGATAAAATAGTGATTTGTTATTGTAAAGGATACATTTGTTATTCCAAATAAAAAAATTATGAGGAGGAAAATTATGTTTATAAATAAGTGCCCATGAGAGAAGTGTTTGTTTGTGAAATGCAGAAAGTTTTACTGGTACTTTATCTATATTGTAATTACAGAGGAGGAGAAAATCGAGCCCTCCTAAATTTGAGAAGATGTGATGTGGGAAAATATTCCACATGGAGGACGGATTTTTTAAATATGATTTTATCCAATTTACTTTGAAGGTTGTTTAGAGTTGTGAAATCGAGAAAATTTAAGCCTCCTTTCTCATATGAGCTCATTACCACAGATTTCCTTAAGTAATGAATACAATTTTTCTATAGGAAATTAAACAGCATTTGGTCAATAGTCTTTAATGTTTGATTGTCTAAGTCTAGGGAAAGTGCAGAATAAGTAAGTCGTGATATTCCTTCAGCTTTAGATAATAAAACATCCTCTAAAACTTAGGTCTCTTTGAAGCCATAGATTAAAACGTTTTTTGGTTTGGTCAATTAATGGAGCAAAGTTTAAAGAGCATCTTTCTGAGTTGTTTTTGGAGATAATTATGCCTAAATATGTTACACTTTCTTTGACAGGGATATTAGATATACATTTTGAAGTACAGTCTTTAACTGGTAAAAGTTCACATTTTTTAAAGTTCAAGTGAAGTCCTGAAACATTAGAGAAGGTTTGGATTAAATTTAAAGCTGGTGAAATTTGACTGCTGTCTTTTAAAAAAAGAGTAGTATCATCAGCTAACATACTAATTTGAATTTCTTTACCAAAAACAGAAATACCTTTTAGTTAATTTATAGAAATAAAGTCAGCAAGAATTTGGGTGGCTAAAAGGAAGAGATAAGGGGAAAATGGGCAACCCTGCCTAATTCCTCGATTTAAGTTAAATCTAGGGAAGGTACCATTTTTTAATTTGACAGAACAGTTAGCATTTTTATATAATGTTTTAATTGAACTTGGGCGGCCGTGGTGTAGTGGTAAGGGCAGTCGTCTCCCGATCGGAAAGTTGGCGGTTCGACTCCCGGGACCCGCACCATGTGTCGTTGTGTCCTTGGGCAAGACACTTAACCCTGAGTTGCTCCCGGTAGGACTGGAAAGCACCTTGCATGGTAGTCTGCCGCCACCGGTTTATGAATGTGTGTAGCATTCAATATATGTGTAGCACTTTGAGATTTTCAGTAATGAAAAGTGCGTTATAAATTGAATTAATTATTCTTCTTCTTCTTTCGGCTTTTCCCTTTTCAGGGGTCGCCACAGCGAGTCATCCTCCTCCACCTCACTCTGTCCTCTGCATCCTCTGTCCTCACTCCAACTACCTTCATGTCCTCTCTAACTGCATCCATATATCTCCTCTTTGGTCTCCCTCTGTGTCTTTTTCCTGGCAGCTGCATTTCTAACATCCTTCTACCAATATACCCACTGTCCCTCCTCTGGACATGTCCAAACCATCTCAGTCTGGCCTCCCTAACTTTATCTCCCAGTTGTTCAACATGTGCTGTACCTCTGATGATCTCATTCCTGATCTTATCCATCCTTGTCACTCCTAAGGAGAACCTCAACATCTTCATTTCTGCCACTTCCAGTTCTTTCTCCTGTCTCTTTGTCAATGCCACTGTCTCCAGACCATACAACATAGCTGGTCTCACCACTGTCTTGTAAACTTTTCCTTTGACCTTTGCTGACACCTTTTTGTCACAAATCACTCCTGAAACTTTTCTCCATCCACTCCATCCTGCCTGGACTCTCTTTTTCACCTCTTTACCACATTCCCCATTTCCCTGGACAGTGGACCCCAAGTACTTGAAGTCCTGCACCTTTGTGACCTCTGCTCCTTGTAGCCTCACTGTTCCACTGGCCTCCCTCTCATTCACACACATGTACTCTGTCTTACTACGACTGACTTTCATTCCTCTTCTTTCAAGAGCATACCTCCACCTCTCCAAGTTCTCTTCCACTTGTTCCCTGTTCTCACCACAGATCACAATGTCATCTGCAAACATCATAGTCCATGGGGATTCCTGCCTGACCTCATCTGTTAGTCGGTCCATCACCAGAGCAAACAAGAAGGGGCTCAGAGCCGATCCTTGATGCAATCCCACCTCCACCTTGAAGCTATCTGTCACTCCTACAGCACATCTCACCACTGTCCTGCTGTCCTCATACATGTCCTGTACCAGTCTAACATACTTTTCTGCCACTCCAGATTTCCTCATGCAATACCACACCTCTTCTCTTGGTACCCTGTCATAAGCTTTTTCTAAATCCACAAACACACAATGGAGTTCTTTCTGACCCTCTCTGTACTTCTCTATCAACATCCTCAAAGCAAAGATGGCATCTGTGGTGCTCTTTCTTGGCATGAAACCATACTGCTGCTCACAGATAGTCACATCTTGTCTAAGTCTTGCTTCCACAACTCTCTCCCAGATCTTCATTGTGTGGCTCATCAACTTAATTCCCCTGTAGTTGCTACAACTCTGTACATCACCCTTGTTCTTAAAAATGGGAACCAGCACACTTCTTCTCCATTCTTCAGGCATTTTCTCACCCTCAAATATTCCATTAAATATTTGAGTCAAAAACCTCACTGCCATCTCTCCAAGACATTTCCAAACCTCCACTGGTATGTCATCAGGTCCTACTGCCTTCCCCTTCTTCATTCTTTTCAGAGCTTTCCGGACTTCACCCTCACTAATCTTTCCCACTTCCTGGTCCACAGTTTCTAGTACCTCCACTCTTCTTTCTCTTTCATTCTCTTCATTCATTAGCTCCTCAAAGTAATCCTTCCATCTTCCCATCACACTCTCCTCACTTGTTAGAACATTCCCATTCCCATCTTTAATAAGCCTAACCTGCTGCACATCCTTTCCAGCCTGATCCCTCTGTCTTACAAGTCCTTCTCGCCCTCTTTAGTGTCCAGTCTCCCATATAACTCATTGTACGCCCTCTGCTTTGCCTTAGCTACTTCCCTCTTTGCTCTATGTCCCATCTCCTTATATTCCTGTCTCCTCTCTTCAGTCCTCTCACTGTCATATTTCTTCTTGGCTAATCTCTTTCTTTGGATGGCGTCCTGCACTTCACTATTCCACCACCAGGTTTCCTTATCATCTATTCTCTGTCCAGATGACACACCAAGTACCTTCCTACCTGTCTCTCTAATTACTGTTGCTGTAGTAGCCCAGTCACTTGGAAGCTCTTTCTTACCACCCAGAGCCTTTAACAGCTCGTCTCTGAATTTCTCACAACATTCATTATAAATTGAATTAATTAATAATAATTATTATTATTAACTACAAAAGAAGGGCCCGAATCCAAATTTATGAAGACAGGTGAAGATAAAATTGTGATTAATAGAGTCAAACGCTTTGTAAAAGTCTAAGAAGAGTATGAAGCTATTATCAGTAATTAATTCTGAGTAGTCAAGAGGGGAGTGGTGGCGCAGAGGTTAAGAAGGTGAGCTTGTGATCGGAAGGTCCCCGGTTCAAGCCCCGGTACCGACAACATCAAAGATGTGGGTGGGATAAGTGAAGCGGTCACACTTGTCTCCACCCTCATCTGCCCCACTCTGGGCCCTTGAGCAAGGCCCTTAACCCCCACCATCTGCTCCCCCGGGAACCCTAGATATCAGCTCTCTGCTCCACACAGAGGGCTGTGGTTGCTCGGTGGTCTGTGGTTGTGTCAGGAAGGGCATCCGGCGTAAAAACAACTGCCAAATCTTCATGCGACCAGTTCGCTGTGGCGACCCCTAACGCAGGGAATAAAGCCGAAAGAAAAAAAAAAAAAAAAAAAAATTCTGAGTAGTCAAGGATATCAAAAACAAGTCGTATATTATTGGAAATATGCCTATTTTGCATAAATCCAGATTGTGCCTCTCTAATAATTGTATTTAGTACAGATTTAATTCTTTCCGCAAAAATTGATGCCAGGATTTTGTAGTCATTGTTCAAAAGACATATAGGGCGCCAATTATCAATAAGTAATTTATCTTTTTTGGGCTTAGGTATAAGGGTAATGATCCCTTGATTTAAAGTAGTAGCGGGGAGAGTTCTTTTTTCAATGCTCTCTAAAAATACTTTAGTAAGAAAAGGAGCAAGTTGATCACTAAATTGCTTATAGAATTCCCCTGTTAGCCCATCTGACCCAGGAGATTTGTTATTTTTTAGACGATTTATAGATGAAAGAGTTTCATTAACTGTAAGAGGAGAATCACACATCTCACGTTCAGAGTCAAGGATGTTCTGCGTGTTGACTGATTTTAAGAATGGCTCAGGGTTTTTGTCAGAGTGACTAAGAGCATAAAGTTTACTGTAAAAAGAGCTGATATAGTTTGCAATAATTTTTGGATCAGAGGATACTTGGCCTTCTATATTTAATTCATGGAGCGTATTGGATTTGGCACAATGTTTTTCTAGTTGAAAGAAATAGGAGGAGTTACTTTCTCCTTCTTCCAACCATTTTAATCTTGATCTTACAAATTCTGCCCTATTTTTATAAATTTTGTCCAGCTTATTCTGTAAAATAGCTAAATTTAATTTATCATTGTCTGAGAGGTCTAGAGGACTCTTTTTGGAGAGCGTCATAATTTCACCAATGATTTTATTTTCTTCAGCTTTCTTGGTCTTTTTAAAGTCAGAGCCAAATTGCCTTAGAAATTTGTAGTCTCAAATTTAAATAACTCCCAGTTGACACCAAATTTATTTTCAGAGTTGGCTTTATCAAAAAAATAAGAGATTGTTTGGGAGATTTTTTGCTGTACTGGGTGTATTTTAAGTAATGAATTGTTTAAAATCCAGTAAGCTTTCCTATTCTGTGTTTGGCTTTCAGTAAAATGTAATGAAATAAATATTGCTTTGTGGTCAGTGAGAGGAGTCGGAAGAATGTTAACAGTAAAGTTATTATTTGGTAGGTGATCAGACACTAACCAATAATCAATACGAGATTGTTTGGATCCATCATTATTACTCCAGGTGTAAATAGTGTCTAAAGGAAATTTTTCTCTCCAGATGTCCTTTAAACTGTATCTCTGCATAAAAGATTTTAGAGGAGTGTTAGAATCTTGAGCTCGAGGAGGCCATTTGTCCAATTGATTGTTTAGTATCATATTGAAATCCCCTCCCATGAGGATAATTGCATTAGGAAATTTGTTTAGACCATCGGCTAGATTTTGTTCTATCAGAGAGAGAAGTTGTAAGTTTTCATTTTTTGAGTTATAACCATAAATATTTATGGTAATTATGATTTTATTATAGTATGACAATATTGTAAATACAAAATGTCCCTGAGAATCAGATTTATTCAAAAGGATGTCACCTTCAAATTTGTTTTTGAGTGTAAGAGTGCCAGCTGAATGCTGGCTACCATGTGATGAATATAGGGTGTTGCCCCACTGGTTTTTCCAAAAATTTATGTCATCACTAGTAGAGTGTGACTCTTGAAAGAAAAAAAGATCTGTATTTTGTTGTTTGGCAAAAAGAAATAAAGCTTTCCGTTTTGTGGAATTTTTTAACCCCCTGGCATTCAAAGAACATATAGATAACGACAGTGTTATAAAAAGAGATGTAAGTTTTAGTGAATGTGCTGTGTTGCTTTCAGCCTGTGCGCTGATTTACAGAAAAGTTGGAAGAATAAACCATAAATGTTATTTTTGTTAACGCTACTTAATAAGAACAATTTCAGAGAGCAAAAAGTGCAATCTGTTTTAGTTGAATTTGAATCTTCTACATCAAGATGAACTTTTTTCTGAACAAGGTGCATAAAATGCTAGTTTAAAGTCTCAGCTCCCAGTGCCTACAGATCTTGTGACTCCAGGAATACTCTTCTATCCGGAGTTAGTAGGGGAGTGGAGTGTCCATGTTAGTTCACAGGGAGATCCACTTCTTTACCGTTCACGCAGGCTCGGGCTCCCACGAAGTATAGGCGATCTTCCCCTCTTTTCTCGCTGCCTCGATCGCTGGCCAAAGTGCTGCTCTGGTTATCCGGTCCGCTGGACACAGGTCCTCTGTGAAGCGAAGATGGCGTTCCTTCAAGAAGGTGTTATTTTTTGCAGCTCTCCACACAGCATCTCTGTAGGTTCTGGAAGAAAACTGCAGGATGATTCCTCTAGGTTTATTATTATTTTCTTTTATTTTTCCCAAACGGTGGACAGTATCAATCACATCAGGTAGCTTGAGTTTCCCTTCAGGGAAGATGGTTTGACAGATCTTGATGGTTTCTTTTCTCACGTCTTCTTTTGAGACAGTTTCTGGAACACCGTAAAGTTTCAGATTCCCACGTCTGGAGTACCGCTCTGAATCAGTTAGTCTTTTTTCCAGCTGAAGAAGGGTAGCCTCATCTTTTTTAATTTTGTTCTCAATGCTGCCAACCCTTTTTTTCACGTCTTTAATTTCTTCAAAGGCAAAGTCAATTGATTTCTTGAGCCCCTCAATTTTTACTGAGTTGTCACCCACCATCTTTTCTACAGTGTCGAAGCGCGTGTTGATTAGCTTGGAGAGGGTTTTGATAATATCAGGGTTATTCACGCTTATCTCACCTTGTTCAATGAGTGCTTTTTTGTGAGCTGGTTCTTTAGAAGGTGTCCTCTCTGGTGAGATAGGCAGCAGTGGAAAGTCTTCTTCATCCGGAGGTAGGGGATTCGCCATTTTGATATAGTCGTGTCCCGCGATAGCTACATTATTGCTGGAAGCTGGTGCTTTGTTCTCTTTGGAAGATCTTTTCCTATCTTTGAAAACATTGTTGCACTATCAAAAGGGTTTTGCTTCCCTGTTCAGACGAATAGCGCAAAGAAATCAAAAAAGGCATTCAATACAAGATCAACTGGACTTTATTTGTAACAGAAGACGTTTCGCTCATCATCCGATAAGCTTTCTCAATTCAATGGAGACTGTGAGAGGGGAAGTTATTAGCCTGGCCCTCGCCATTCCTGCACAGCTCCGCTCAATTCTCATTTCCCTTCACTGCACAGTCTGGGATTTCTCCCATTAACAACGATTTCTCCGGCCGATTTTTGACCGGACCAATCAGAGAACAGAAGGGGTGGAGTTTTGGACCCTAACCCACGCCCCCACCTGTCCCAGCGCGCAGAGCCCTATCCACCTTATTCCTGAGGGGGTCACTGTAGAAGCGATTATGGGACTTACTTCCGTTTTGACCCCGGAAGTAGAAGTTCTGCACTGGCTCCTTCGTTGTTTACTTGCTGATCTGCACGCGTCGTTGAAGTTCTGTTTTCTGTTATTTCGAGCTAATATTGTCACGAAGATGTCTTGTGGAGCTCGGGTACCTGTTGCGCTGTTCGTGGCTGTAAGAATAATCAGACGAAGCTGAATTTGTGGCTGCAACTAGTGTGTGTTGAACATAATCCGAAAACAAAAACCTGCATCCTTCTTTGTGGCTGGGCTACGAGAAACCACCTGAAAAAAGACTCTGTATCCTCAGAGGATCGAGAACACCAGGTATGATTTAAGAGACAGCTTTTAGTTTTATGATTTTATGTAGTCAGTGATTAAATGATACTAATATTTTCGTGCATAACTGGCAAATAAACACACGCACCTATATACTGTATGTATGCTGTGTGTGTATATTTATTTATATGTATATATATATATAGGTGTCTGTTGTGTTTATTTATATATAT